>LR750718.1:0-119764 GCA_902729485.2 Mus minutoides | reverse complement strand
TAAGCTGACCTCAGGTGGAATTGTTTTTGATCCCAGTGTTAACCTTGAATCTTATCCCAGTTGGTTCTTGCCAGTCCTTCCTCGCTTGTATTACTGTTTTGTTATCTTGCTGGTGTGTCACCTAACTTCCCCATTTTCTTCTGTATAAAAGTCTGATGCTCAATTTAACAAATTACACTCAGATATTACACACTCCCTTTTTTAAAAAAAAAAAAGTTCGAAGGCAGGGGATCCAGAGGGCCTGTGGCAATGAAGAAAAGCAGAACATTCATTAATTTGTAAATGAGACCAAAAATTACATAAACCTAAAATATCATGCAGAAAGTAACATTAGAGATCACACTGATGTACAAGCTAAGGATAGGGGAACAATATTTATTTATATTATGTTATACTTGAGCTGTAAAGCAGATATTATTTTACTAATTAAAAACATTAATGACAACATATTGTATAAATAAGAATCATTGCTTGTGTCCTCCTTCCTGTCCAGCTTCCTTGTGTCTGAGTGTAGCATGGAAATCATGTATTTTATGGCTAACCTTCACTTTAAGTGAATATATATCATGCATGTCCTTTTTGGAATGAGTTACCTTACTCAGGATGATATTCTCAAGTTCCACTTACCTGTAAAATGCATAAATTCTTCATTTTCTCTAGTTGAATAGTATCCGAATTGTGAAATGTATCACACTTCCTTTATCATTCTTCAGTTGAGGAACATCTAGGTTATTTCCAGATTCTGGTATCATGAATAAAGCTGCTAATTAACATAGATGAGCAAGTGTCTTTGGGGCATGGTGGTAGAGCATCTTTTGGGTATATGCCTAGGAATGGGACAGCTGGGTCTTCAAGTAGAACTATTTCCCGTTTTCTGAGTATCCACCAGGTTGATCTCCAAAGTGGTTGTGCAAGTTTGCCCTCTCACCATCAGTAGAAGAGTGTTCCCCTTGCTCCGCATCCTCACCAGTGTGGGCTATCTCTTGAGTTTTTTTTATCTTAGCGGTTCTGGTGGGTATAAGATGAAACCTCTGTTGTTTTGATTTACATTTCCCTGATGACTAAGGACATTGAACATCTCTTTAAGCACACTATTTTTTTTTAAGCATGCTATTAGATTTCTCCAAATTTTATGCAACTCTGCTTCATTAAGAGGTGTAGCTGCCCTGAGGCCATGGAGAACTGGGTATACCTGAAAGGAAGGCTGAAATGAAATAGGGTGGGTGGGCAAGAGAAGAGTGAAGCCAAGACATTGATTCCTTGATTATTTTGTTTCCCCTTCTAAGTAGGACAGAATCATACATTCTTTTCCTCTTGAGTTTCATGTGGTCTGAGAATCGTATCTTGAGTATTTCATGTTCTTTGTCTGATATCCACTAATCAGTGAGTACATACCATGTGTGTTCTTTTGTGACTGGGTTACCTCACTCAGGATGACATTTTCTAGATCCATCCATTTGCCTGTGAATTTCATGAAATCATTGTTTTTAATAGCTGAGTAGTATTCTGATATGTAAATGTACCACATTTTCTGCATCCATTCCTCTGTTTAGGGACATCTGGGTTGTTTACAGCTTCTGGCTATTATAAATATGGCTGCTTTGAACATTTAATGCTAAGGAAGTAATAGTTGTACTGATATTTACAAAACCCATTCTAGTGAAACAAAAAAATGTAATTTCCACAATTATTACAACCCTTTAAAAATTTATTCTTCTCTCATACTTTACATCCCAACTGCAGTTTCCCTTCCTTCCTTTCTCCCCAGTCTCCCCACCCACCTCACTTCTCCCCCAGATTCACTCCTCCCTGTTTCCCTTCAGAAAAGAGCAGGCTTCCCAGAGCTATCAACCAAACATGACATAAAACTATGCAATAGAATTAGGCACAAACTCTCATACCAAGGCTGGGTGAGCCACCTCAGTAGGAAGAAAGAAGTCACAAGAGCAGGCAAATAAATCAGAGGCTACTCTCCCCCCACATATAAACACACAATGTTAAGAGTCTCGTAAAACCACCAAGCTACACAACTAGAACATAGATGTAGAGGGACTAGCTCAGATCCATACAGGGTCTGTGTTTGCCACTTCAGTCACTATGAGTCCTGCTTAGTTGATTCTGTGGGCTGTGTTCTCTGGCTCTCATAATCCTTCCCACCCCTCTTTTGCTTGGGGTAGTGGTGGTGGTAGTGTTCCTTGAGCTCTGCATGATGTTGGGCTTTGGGTCTCTTAATCTTCCATAAGTTGCTGAATGAAGCCAACTTTTATGTTGTATCATGAATTGAAAATTGGGGTTGACTAGGGTGGTTATTCATGAATATCAAGTGAAAAAAAGATACAGATACGTAGTCAACAAGATGGGAAGGTAGGTAATGAGTGGAACCCAGATGTTCTGCCAATTGCCTCATAATAAGTAAGTCAGTGATGGGGTGCTACACACTTATTTATATGTAGAGCTGTTTAGGGATGCAAGAATCAGGTTGATGATTTCTTTCACCTTCAGCTGTAAAGAGCACACCATTAGCTATGCTCTCTCTACAAGCTCAGAGACAGAAACCAAAACAGTTTCACTTTGCATATGTGCATTGACTGGTTCTCACAGTACAGGCAAAAATCTGAATAATATGTGACCTACCCAGCAGCTCCCTTCAAATCATAACAATTTAAATCTAAAATTCTTTGCATAGGTTATTTAATTAAAAAATCTAAATGAGTTATTGTCTCTTTGATATTTATTTAAATGGAAAAGGTATATAAAATCAAAATAAGTTTAAAAAAGTTATTCCTGAGATAACCTCTCTCTTCATTTACTTAAATGATGATTTTAAACTTAAAAACATATTATTCTTTTAGGAGGAAAAGCAAAGATCCCTGATTGTAGAGTTCAGCCAATTTGTCTAAAGATCTGAAATGTTATATTTTTCTTCCTGATGAAAAATCTAGCAAATGGAAGAAGAAAATTTGCTATTATCATCTGAACTAAGTTTAAAAAATTATTTTCATTATAATGAATGCATGATTCAACATGAAACTTTTTCTACCTATCACTTTGAAAATTTAAATATTAAAAATAATTATCCTATATTGAAGCCCAGTCAGAAAGGATAATTTCCATTATATTTAAAAGTTATAAAGTCTCTTTCTCATTAAGATATGAAATATGAAAATCTATTTTTCTCTTGCCCATTATTGAGGTTGACTAGCTACTTAATTTGTTAAGTGATAAAAGCAGTCTTTTATTATACTACAATTTTAACCAGTGACTACATTAGTTATTTTGTTCATTGTTGTGAAGAAATACTTGATAAGCAACAAATGAAGGGAAGGAAGGGTTAATTTTGTGCAGAGTTCCAGTAGTAAAGTCTGTCTTGACAGGAAAAACAGGGTTACACAAGCAAGGTGATTGTTTCTAATCTCTTTGTTCTGTGTCAAATAGATGATCAAAGACTACTGATGTCATTACACATATGTAATATGAAAACACATTTGATCGATTTTGTGTGAAAGTTGAGACCTGTGCATAATTTTTTTTTTAATTAAACAAAGCTATAAACTTAAATGAGATATTCTGTGTATGTTTAAGGACCTCTGGCTAGCCCAAACACTTGGTTTGGGGGCATTTCTTGCCACAGTGTATGAAGAAACGAATCTACTGAAATGCAGACCACAACCACTGCTAGCTTCTGTCTGAAACCAGAGGGTAGCTGGAGAACATGTTAAAGGAAGTCAGTCTGAACTGAGACTCCAGTTGCCTGCCTCAAGCTCTATTTTCCATGAAAGGAAGAGACTTTCTCTTTCTACAGCAACCTATCATACCAAAAGACATCCAGTCTATCCTCAGTGTCAAGAGGTGTGGCCTGTGATAAATTCCACGTTTGTCTTAGATTTCTTTTGGTTGAATCCCACATCTCCTGTACATTTTGGCATATGAACACTTTGACTTCAGTAGGTTTTAGCCTCCACCCTTTCTCTGTGGTCTCAACTTTACCCGTTGGCTTTAGAGCTGAAACTACACCAATGCTGAACATGTAAGGCAAACAACAGAACTGAATCCAACACATGTTTTCTGTTATTTGATACTTACAGAGTTAGCAAATGTCAGCATTTATAGCTCTATTTAGGTCACCATATCCTTGTCCTTTCCTTTTTTTTTTTTTTTTCTTTAACCATCACCACTGTCAACTCATCCTCATCCTGAATCAACAGTTGAGAAATTTAAGAATGTTTCTTTATGGATTTCAGTATTTCTACTTTTCTTTTGTGTGTTTGTGCTTTTGGCCTTTCTCTTAATTAGATGAACTAATGGCTTATCTATTTTACGGTAGGCTTTGGCAGCAAACAACTGACATTTGGCTTCTTGCACTGGTAGTAAACATTTTAAGTATATCATTTGCATTTTATTTCTTTCATCAAAATTTCATGGGCTCATCCCATTGTTTTATTTATGCAGTGTGTGTGTGTGTATGTGTGTGTGTGTGTGTGTGTGTGTGTGAACCCTGTTCAACTGTATCCCCAGACCTTACTTCTGATTCTTCCTTAATTTGAGTGTTTAATTATTTTTTGCTTTGTTTTGTTTTTTAGAAACACAAATGCTTTATCTGAGATTTTTTTCCCTTTGTGCTGCCCCTGTTCAATCCCCAAACATCTTTATAAAGCTTTCTCTGTCTGTCTTTATTGTTTCTCTGAAGTTATGTAAGAATTAAATATTTTAAAATGATTTTATCTTAGAGAGACTCTGAAATGCTCATAAATCATAAACACTGTGGGTTGCATTCTCTGATTGTAAAGTAATAAAGCTGTAAAGGAAAAAAATAGGTGAGACACAAGCAAACCTCTCTCCTTTTGCCTCCTACTTGTTTATGAACACAGCCCATCTTTACTACAGAAAAGAACTTAAAGCAACAAATAAATGCTGTGAATATATTGAAGGCTCAGTCATAAACAAATTTTAGGTTTTTCTGAAATGCAAGAAGCCTGCTGTATTTTAGCAGAAAGAAAATAGAACTCTTCTTGATCTGCTTTAGTGTTCATATATTATTAGTCCCAGTCCACATTTAGTGAATGTTAAAAAATACTTTTGTTATTTTTAGATTTTTATAGAAAAATTACCTGTGCCATTTCTTTTAGTTGCTACTAAGCACAGAAACGCATACTAGTATGTGAAGAAAAATAATTCTTCTTAACAATAACTTAAATAAATAGAAAGAAATCAAAGGAATATAAGTAAACAAGATACAATTTACATTCAGCCCTTTCCATGTAATTATTCTAGGATAAATTTGGTTGAAGATGAGCAAAATACTATTATTGCTATAATCATATTAATAAAATAAAATAAATTGTAGGTATGTTTAGAAACCAATTTAAGGACAACATTTACAAGTAATATAGAAGCTTGAAAATGTTTTCAGTGGGCTAGCTAGAAATATTAATTAAAATACTAGAAATATGTAGAGGAGAATGACCATGGACAATCATGTGGGAGGATCTTTGTTTTAAGGGACATTAGAGGCACAGGGCTTTATGAGCTAATAAACTTTACCAAATTTCCTAAACATGCTGTCATAACTGCACAATTGATTGCTCTAATATCTCAATGAAAAACACAGTACTCTCAGATGTCTGTTCACCAAATAATACTTAAAAAGCCTCATAAGAAAGGCAGTTTCAGCCATCATAAAGTAAGAGAACTTGTCATAAAATGAAAGAAGCAAAAACGATTTTGAGAACAAAAATAGCCTTTTGTTTACAAAACATTATTTGAGCTTTAATTTGTGAGTTTTATTTCTACCAATTAGAGAACATTGGACAATATTATAATGACCAACAGAGAACTAGGTAAATAAGTACTTAATCCCTGATTTGTTTTCTTATATTACAAAAATTAGGGGCCACAAAATGCCATCTTATTTGAAGTAACATTTTCTTTCCAGTATTTATTTTCCATAGTCTAGATAAAATTATAATAATTATAAGAGTAAATGGCTGTAACATCAAAGTCAAGGCTGTATATATACAATCTATTTAGCTTCTACTTATCTTTCACTTTTCTATGACAATTGTGAAGTACTATCTAATACAATCAAATAAAAAAGATTACTAAATACTAGCAAAGAAAATAATATTTTAATTCATAGACTAGTGGAAGATTACCTTGGAAAACACATTTCTACATAATAGGAAGTTTAAGGCATCCCAAATTTAATGTTCTCAGACAAACAGTGATGGATTTATTATCCAACTCTCCAGTCCCCGGTCTTTGCTCTTCTCATCCTTCTCTCTAACTTTCCCCATGGTAGTCTTGGGGCCTCAGTAGAATACTGGCAACTCCCTCTGAGTCTGACTCCTCTGAGAAGCTCCACACCAGAGTGGATGAAAGGTGATTATAATGCAGAAAGAATATGCAGATGATATTGATGGATAGGTCCTGAACACACTTGGTATCTTATCTACTATATTTATACTACTCATCATGGTTGTTACAATTTAATCTCGCACATACTGGTAATTTCAAAGTAGCATGTGTTTATGCGCACATGCAGAGGCCTGTGAGGTTAACACACAGGATTTTCCATGTATTTAGGAAAAACACTCCAAGTCGTCAACATAATAATTTGGGTCATACTTTGTAGAAAAGAACTTGAAAATATGTAAATCAATGTTAAAACTTTTACTGTAAGTAGATAATACAGCCGAAGAACACATTTAATTAGCAAAGGCTACATAACAAAATTAAGCTTAAAACGTAATCATAACTATTCAAAATTGCATAAAACGAAATTTGAGACATCTTGGAAAAGTACTCATGTTATGATCTTGAAACAACTCAACATCACAAAGCACTCCATGTGCCAAATCTTATTCATAATTTTGAGAGGTTTCTTATAATAGGGCAGTAAAAATTTATAACTAGAAAACTGATTCTAAATTAATGAAATGTAGGCAAAGATTTAAGTAAAATTATATAAAATGCAATAAGGAATGACTATTTCTACTAAGTATTAAAACTAATTTAAAGTTTTCTGTGGTAAGAATAGATTTAACAAGTAATTTCTTTCTTAGAAATTTATCATATAGATAAGTACAACACATAGGAATGCTTAGAGTCAGTACTGTAATGGAACTGATCTATCAAATCGAGTGGCCAGTCTTTTAGAATAGATGAGGCCTGTAGTGAGCCATAGTGAATGGACTGTGATAAACTCCTACCAACATTAGTTCTGTAAACTATATTAATGTTTACTATATCTCAAATCAGAAATAAAACCAAAACAATACAGTGCTAAGTTAAATAAATTTGGAGAACCATACAACCAATAAAGAGTTGTCTTATACCACAAATATCAATATCAATAAAAAACAAACCAGAGACTCAAACATATAGTCTAAAACAATACAACTGCTAGCAAAAAAGTATAGGGGCAAACCAGTATGCTGTTGATGTAGTTAAGAATTCTTTTACAGTGTTCCAACTGGCTGTCTTTTGACACCAAAAGAAGCTTGCGACATGAGGTTTGTGTTATAGCTAATGAGCTGTTGGCCAAAAGGGTCTCAAGTGAATCCCCAAACAACCAGGCTGTTGCCAGGACAACAAAGCTGATAAAAAGCTCTATTACCATAGACAACACCTACACTCATTGAACAACAGATGTCAAGCTGGTGCCTATATAGACTCTTTAGCTCTATGCTCCAAGGGTCTTTGGTATAGGAAGGTACTCTACTCACTCTCAAAAGAGAAAGGTAAACACTAAGCCAACCACAAACCCTTTATCTACAGTGGTATACTACCTGCAAGATATACTAGAGTAATAGTGATACAAAATTTCTGGGAGTAACCAACTGATAAGTGATTTAACTTAAGGCACACTCCACAAGATGGAACCCATATCTGACACTGTTTGGGTAACCAAGAACCTGAGATTAGATAGCCCAGGGGCTTAGGGCAAAACCAAATAAGACTTGTCAAAAAAGGAAAGAGAGAGAGAGGAAGGAAGGAAGGAAGGAAGAGGAAGGAAGGAAGGAAGGAAGGAAGGAAGGAAGGAAGGAAGGAAGGAAGGAAGGAGAAAAATTCAGTGATAAAGTGATTCCTAATGTAATTCAGCTATGCTCATAGATCAGTGCTTTGCTCAGTCATCAGCAGAGAAGCTTCCTCCTGCAGCAAATGAGAACAAATATAGAGGACCACAGCCAGACATTATACAGAGAATGGGAGACCTTGGAACAATCAGACTTGAATGGGATATCTCCATCAAATTCCTCCCTTCAGAGATCAGGGAACCATGTGAGAGAGGAAGCAATTAGAGTATAAGAGGCAGTCAGGAAGGTGGACACCAAGAATATGAGGCCCTCTAAATCAACATGAATAAAGCTCATATGAACTCACAGAGACAGAAGCAGCACGCACAGGGTCTGCACAAGGACCCTCACACTTAAATTCTGCCTTCTAGTGTAGTTTTTTCTGGGACCCCTGATTATGCAAATGAAAATGTCTCTGACTCTTGTGCCTTCTCTTGGTCTTTTTTCCTTCTGTTAGTTTGCCTTGTCCAACTATGAAATGATTGTTTCGTTTTGTCTTATACTTTTTTCTTTTAATATGAGTGGATGATAAGGGCCTACCACTAAGGTGAGGACTAAGAGCAAGGCTGTAGATTTTATCTGCTGGGAGAGAGAGGATTGGTTTCCATAGTGGAATGATACTGTAAATGTCAGCTACCTCAGAGCCAGTCTTTTGTTCAGGAGTGGTTGATCAACAGATGATAGACTCTAAAGTTTTTTGTGTGCTTTTGTTTAAAGTTTTTTTTTTTTTCTTGTTTGGTGTTGTGTTTTGTTTTCTGGGTTTGGGGAGCTTTCTTCACTATTGAGTAGAAAGAACTTAAGTTGAGTAGACAGAGATCTAGAAGGACTTAGGGGAGAGGAAGAATATGATCAAAGTATATTTAAATTTGAGATTTGTTTTAAATAATAAAAATGTAATAAGAAATAGAGATTTTTAGTTGTCACCCCCAAAGCCCATGGAGCTAAAATGAAAACACACTAATAGAATTGCATATACAAATTGGATTTCATCACCAAGTAAACAACAGGGCAAAGGTAAAGATGATAAACTATTTCTAAACTATATCTATGACTAAATTAATATCACTGAATTTTAGATCAACAAGGGCAGGCCACTATAGTTTGCCTCTGTTCCTTCTAAATTATGATCCAAATGTGGTAGTATTTATAAGTAAGACACTTCTGGGGTGGTTGTGGCATTAGAGTCCTCAATATTGAACTGAATCATTTCTTAAAAATGTACCACATCTTCTCTGAAGTCTTGTTTTTCACCATGTTAAGATGTAGCAAGAAGGACCTCATTAGAAAATCAGGCCTTCCTGCTTTTGAAGTTATTAAAAATAAACTTTGTCCTTTAAAAAGTTCCTAGAATACGAGTTTTTGTTATAGCAGTACAAGTATTATAAGGTCACCATATGTCACACAGTCTATCTAGAAAACTTGCCCATAAAGAGTAACACCTCCACAGTCATGTTCAATGGCAAGTTCTATTACCTGAGTTCATTCAGAGGTGGAGTCAAAAGTAGGCATCAATAACCTTTTCTTAAGGATTTTTAATTTTTCAAATTTCAGCTCCAAATTCTACTCATCATCTTTTCCAAGTCAAGACAGCTTTAGTAAGAA
This sequence comes from Mus minutoides, assembly GCA_902729485.2. Lineage (NCBI taxonomy): Eukaryota > Metazoa > Chordata > Mammalia > Rodentia > Muridae > Mus > Mus minutoides. The sequence goes on along the minus strand of LR750718.1, from coordinate 110,087 downwards.
ATTTATGATATTTTGCCAGCATCACATCATGTGGTGTCCCTTGATCAAGAAGACCCAGATCCTCATGATAAAAGCCCAGAACCTTGAACTTGTGTAGGAGAGCAATTGGATACATACCACCAAAGACCTCTGGTGTTCTTATGCCTAGTTTGGTATAATATAACATTTATTTTCATGGATCTTGGTTCCTAAGTGTCCATACTGTTAATAAACCTTATCAGCTTTGTCAAACGTGATATAATATAATAGAGGCACAGGAATCCTTTGTATCGCTCATTGTATATCACAAATTTCTAAGCCAGCTAGAGGGAAACTTTCTCAACCTGGTGTCTTAAAAAATATGCAAAATGTACAGAGGGCTGAACTTGCTCATAGTATATATTATTTATTAATTGATACATTTAGATGGCTTTTATATATACATACATGTATAACACATACATACTTATAAAAGTACATTTGTGTGGGTTGTGTATTTGTGTGTGTGTGTGTACTTTCTTAGGAAAGAGTTCATACTATTGCCACTTTTTGAAAGCATCTTTGAGCTCCAATACCATTAAAAACAATGATTTATAGAAACCATATTTGCAAAGATATGTCCACTATTGCTAGACAATGTAAAATTCTGTATACTAGAGTTTATGTTAACACTGATCTGTAAGTAGGTAGTCTAACATGTTAGAGTATCAAAAGGTAGCTGAGAAACCAGTCTGAAATTGTAGGGTCACACAAAGGACACTTTGAAGAGACAGGAACAAAAAGCCTTTGGTCTGGTGCACTCTCCTCTGGGAAATAAGCAGAGGTTCCCAGTTCAGATTTGAATTTCTTTCCATCTGAGTTTCTTAAATAAAAATATGATCTGAAATTTAGAAAAAATAACCCAAACTGAAAGATAAAGGATACAGAGGAATGATTGATGTATGAACATGTTTTTTAAATCACTAAATAAAATAAGAAGTAGTGTAGGAGTCTTAGAGGAGTTGGACATTATCTGCCTAGTAATTTTTATGTCACCATGAGTAAAAAAGTTTAAACAGATGATGGATTGACTTGAGCTTCAATTTAGCCTTTAGTTATAGTTATGGGCAAATTTCACTCTCCAGTGGTAGACGCATAGATGCAGGCCATTGAGCTGCATGATTAGATCTTGATACATACGGCAGTCACTTGTCTGTCTCAAGATGAATCTGCACTCATCAGAAAAATGCTGGGCACTGATATTTTGCTATCTTTTCATTTATACTAGAGAGTAGCAAACCTACTCAGTTACTAAGGAAAAAGTGTCTCACCTTTATATTGCTAACATCTTTTCCACCCAAAATTTAGAACTGTGCATACAGTCTTCTGCTTGCTCTTCTTAATTTTAAATTTGTATTCAGAAAAATATGTATAGCACACTAAAATGTGAGTTGATTTTGTGATAGTTGCATGTTGGAACTAGCAAAACCAGTCTGTGTTTTGATATTTTTGTTCTGTGTCTTTCTGTACAGTATTCTCTTGGTGTGTTCTAAAGCTTCAGAACATTTATAGCTGCAAAGAAAAAAAACATTCAGAAAGAAAACCATGGAATCTCATGTCCTGTTTTGTTGATAAACTATAAGTAACATGAAACAAATTATAAATTTTGATTATATGAGTTTTTCCATATCCCAATCATCTCAGACATGGATGTCTTTTTCCTTTCTACTCAGTTCTCTTTTTATTTTATTCTTTTTTTTAACATAGTACCTTTATTGAATATTTGGAAATTTCACATAATGCATCCTGATCACATACACATATGTGTCCTCCTAGGTCTATGCCCCACACTTGTGACCTTCTCAAAGCAAAGGAAGAAGAAAGAAAAAAAAAGAATTAAAAGAGAAGAAAGAAAGAAAGAAAGAAAGAAAGAAAGAAAGAAAGAAAGAAAGAAAAGAAAGAAAGAGAAAAAACATATCAAGACCAAGTTGCTTTTCCCATCTATCACTGGCACATGGTCATACTCCCAGTGGCCAGCCCATTAAAGAAATCTGAGATCATCCCCACTCCTACATCTGCCAGAAGCACATCAACTGTGAAAACTTCACTTCAGCATCTCTATCACAATGTTAAAGAGTTATCTTAATGGTTTCCCACCTAAACTGTTACCTTTTGTGGGGTTGAGAGGTGGAAGGAGAGGTTATCACAGAACTGCGAGTCAGTTCTCATAGCACTGTGAGAAGGTAGGCTCTGCTCACACTTCAGAACCTTACTTGCCTTTGCTCACTGAGGAAATTCATGTAAATGCTATGATACAGTGCCCGACTTAACTGGTGTTTGATCTAACTCCAGGGTGTTCAAACTAAGTAATGTTGCATGAATCAATAGTCAATGTATTTTATGCATGAGCATTATGCCACTATATGAATGTGCTTCAAGTTTGATTAAAATACATTTAATTGAATTAATAATTTGTATAAATTATGATGAGCATATTTTAAAAAATAATTTGTTAAGTTTTCATAACTTTACACAGGTTAAGAATGATCTCTCTCTCTCTCTCTCTCTCTCTCTCTCTCTCTCTCTCTCTCTCCCCTTTGCTTTGAATTTTGTGCTCAGAACAAAATTCAGCCTCCCAAGTTCTATCACCTGTTTTTCAGCTTCCCAAGTTCTGGGTTAACAGTCATGTACCACCATACCATGCTGAAAGTTAGTACTACTATCTAAATGAATTAAAAACATACACCTACAGCCATTGAAAATGTTTCCCGATAAGTAGGCAGTTTCAATGTGTTGGAACACTAAAAGATAGCTGAGAGACCAGCCTTAGACCCAAGAGTACTCTAGATAGGTAATGATCTGAATTTTTATTACCATAGGTTTGTTTTTCCTTTTATTGCAATATATCTCTATCTATCTATCTATCTATCTATCTATCTATCTATCTATCTATCTATCATCTATCTATCTATCATCTATCTAGATATAGATATATATACATATGTATATATACATATATATGTATATATGTATATATACATACATATATTCAATCATAAGATATTTTCTATCTGTTTTATCTCTAATATTTCTTTTGACATTAAGAAACTTACTGTGAAGGTTTATTTTTTTGTTGGTGCCAGAATCATTTAGTGCTAGCAGTATAACAAGACCACACCAAACAACACGTCAGCTAGCACTTACATGGTTTCCACTATTAAGTCATTATGAATAAATCTGTTCTAAATTATCTCAAAAGGTTTTTTTGGGGGGGGTTAAATATAAACTTTTATTGCTGCTGGGTTTGTTATGGTTTGAATTTTAATAAAACTGGTAAACTCTTCCATAGTCATCATAAAATCTTTACATGTTTGAGTCATTTGGTATTTTTTTTAATCCTTTAGGAATGGCAGTAAAATGATTCAGAGCGATGCCATTTGAACTTCTGTCTTATGCCCAAACTCTCTGTGTGAGCTTGTCATCTTTCTAACAGGTACATGACGAATCAGCTGACCAATGGAAACGTTTTATTGGTTCAGTTTTTCACTCAGCTCACCATTCTGGTGGCTTATCTCACTGCTCTGATCATCCCTTAGCGGACACTGTGAGCCACCGGCATGGCTAGCCACATTTCTATGATCTCGGCTGCTTTGTGGGGTCTTTCACAACGATATTCTTTGAAATCCAGATGAAACTTCTATGAAGTCGCATCTCTTCATTCTGCATGTATGGAATGTCGTCATCAAGTGAGCTCTGCTGAAAACAGCCTCCTTTGGAAGCTCTATCTGGGCTTGTCAAACAACAGATACAGAGCTCCTGCAACTGCCTGGCTGGTTTGAGCATTTCTGGCCAATCAAGGAAGTTTGCGGGACTTCAAACAGGAAATTCACCAGGGATGTGTTTGAAATGAATTGTCCTTTTCATGATTCACGAGATGTCCTCACTGGCCTGTTGCAAACATTTTGCTTTCTTCTTTCTGTCTTTTTTATAAATGAACCTGAATTATCCACACCGTTCCTTGGTCACATTTTCCTATATACTTGTTGTTTTAGAGAGGCTCCAAATTCTTAAAACTTTCCGCTGTGCTCCTGTTTGGCTAAATGCAGTCATTGACAGCTGCTACACGGAGTGCTGGGCTTCTTTGAAGTTTCTTGCATCTACAGGATGACACAAAGTGTCCCATGGTCAATGGTCATGCTTCATGCCATGCAGCATCCTGGCATTCTGAGTCTTCATCTGAGCTGCTGATTAAGGTCTCTTAGAACATGCCAGGGTTTTGTTACCTTCCTCAAAAGTTTCCAAATTTCTCTTATATACCAACATTAAAGGCTCTTCCACATCCCCAGGAAGAAGTATAATATTGGCATATACTAATCCACTTCTTGGTACTAGTTTTCAAATTTTTTCCTTTCATTACATAACGACCACAGATATTAAAAAAAAAAAAAAAAAGGAAGTTATTTTGTGTCACAGTTTTAGTGATTTAAGTCCATGACCAATTGGCCCTATGTTTTTTGTTTGTTTGTTTGTTTGTTTTCCTTTGGTGTTTTTCGAGAAAGGGTTTCTCTGTGTAGCCCTGGTGTGGAATTCACTCTGTAGACCAGGCTGGCCTCGAACTCAGTGATCTGCCTGCCTCTGCCTCTCAAGTGCTGGATTTAAGGCATGTGCCACCATAGCCTGGCTGGCCCTATGTTTTTAAAAGAGACCACACATCCCAGATATGTGATGGAAATAATTGCTCACATCACAGCCAAACTGTAGAACAAAGATTTAAAGGGAGCCAGGTTATTATACTTCTTGTTAAGGGTTAAGGGCATTCCTCCAGTGACACATACATCTCAACAGGATTCACCCCTTAAAGGGATCTACCAATGACCACAGGCCTTTGGAGAAATACTTACCCAAGCAATAGTAGTAGTATAAGTATGTAACCTCTCTTTGACAAAAATCAACAATTTAAAACTTTCTGTTTTTTTAGTTCTTTTTATAAATTTTAATTTTAATTTTTTCCAACTTTTATTAGATAATTTCTTCATTTACATTTCAAGTGTTATCCAGAAAGTTCTCTATACCCTCCCCCCTCCAGGCCCTGCTCCCCTACCCACCCGCTCCCACATCTTGGCCCTGGCATTCCCCTGTACTGGGGCATATAAAGTCTGCATGACCAAGGGGCCTCTCTTCCCAGTGATGGCCAACTAGGCCATCCTCTTCTATATATGCAGTTAGAGACATGAGCTCAGGGGGTACTAGTTAGTTCATGTTATTCTTCCACCTATTGGGTTGAAGACCCCTTCAGCTCCTTGGGTACTTTCTCTAGCTCCTTCGTTGGGAACCCTGTGTTCCATCTAATAGCTGACTGTGAGCTTCCACCTCCATGTTTGCCAGGCATTGGTATAGTCTCCCACGAGAAAGCTATATCCGGGCCCTTTCAGCACTATCTTGCTGGCATATGCTATAGTGTCTATGTTTGGTGGCTGATTGTGGGATGGATCCCTGGCAGCTGCAGTCATTGGGTCCATCCTTTGGATTCAGCTTCACACATGATCTCTGTAACTCTTTCAATGTGTGCTTTGTTCTTAATTCTAAGAAGGGGTGATGTGTGCACATTTTGATCTTCCTTCTTCTTGAGTTTCATGTGTTTAGTAAATAGTATCTTGGGTAGTCTAGGTTTCTGGGCTAATATCCACATATCAGTGAGTACATGTTATGTGAGTTCTTTTGTGAACGGGTTACTTCACTCAGGATGATGGCCTCCAGATCCATCCATTTGCCTAGGAATTTCATATATTTATTGTTTTTAATTGCTGAGTAGTACTCCATTGTGTAAATATACCAAATTTTTTGTATCCATTCCTCTGTTGAGGGACATCTGGGTTCTTTCCAGTTTCTGGCTATTATGAATAAGGCTGCTATGAACATAGTGGAACATGTGTCCTTATTACCAGATGGAATATCTTCTGGATATATGCCCAGTAGGGGTATTGCAGGATCTTCCAGTAGTANCAAGGGTTTGTCTATTTGTTGACTTTTTCAAAGAACCAGCTCCTGGTTAGATTGATTCTTTGGATAGTTCTTTTTGTTTCCACATGGTTGATTTCACCCCTGAGTTTGATTATTTTCTGCCGTCTACTTCTCTCAGGTGACTTTGCTTCCATTTGTTCTAGAGTTTGCAGATGTGTTGCCAAGCTACTGGTGTAAGCTTTCTCCATTTTTTTTTTGTAGGAACTCAGAGCTATGAATTTTCCTCTCAGGAATGCTTTCATTGTGTCCCATAACTTTGGGTATGTTGTGGCTTCATTTTCATTAAACTTTAGAAAGTCTTTAATTTCTTTCTTTATTCCTTCCTTGACCAAAGTATCATTGAGTAGAATGTTGTTCAGTTTCCAAGTGAATGATGGTGTTCTGCTACTTATGTTGTTATTGAAGAGCAGCCTTAGTCCATGGTGGTCTGATAGGATGCATGGGACAATTTCAATATTTTTGAATCTGTTGAGGGCTCTATTGTGGCCAATTATGTGATCAATTTTGGAGAAGGTGCCATGAGGTGCTGAGAAAAAGGTATATCCTTTTGTTTTAGGATGAAATATTCTGTAGATATCTGTTAAGTCCATTTGTTTCATAGCTTCCGTTAGTTCGACTGAGTCTCTGTTTAATTTCTGTTTCCAGGATCTGTCCATTGATGAGAGAGGGGTATTGAAGTCTCCCACTATTTTTGTGTGAGATGCAATGTGTGTTTTAAGCTTTACCAAAGTTTCTTTAATGAAAGTGGCTGTCCTTGCATTTGGAGCATAGATAGTCAGAATTGAAAGTTCCTCTTGGAAGATTTTGCCTTTGATGAGTATGAAGTGCCCCTCTTTGTCTCTTTTGATAATTTTGGGTTGAAAGTCTATTTTATTCGATACGAGAATGGCTACCCCAGCTTTTTTCTTCGGGCCGTTTGCTTGGAATATTGTTTTCCAGTCTTTCACTCTGAGGTAGTGTTTGTGTTTTTTCCTGAGGTGTGTTTCTTGTAGGCAGCAAAATGTTGAATCCTGTTTGTGTAGCCAGTCTGATAGTCTATGTCTTTTTATAGGAGAATTGAGTCCATTGATATTAAGCGATATTAAGGAACAGTAATTCTTGCTCCCTGTCATTTTTTTTAAAAAGATTTATTTTATTTATTATATGTAAGTACACTGTAGCTGTCTTCAGACACTCCAGAAGAGGGCGCCAGATCTCGTTACGGATGGTTGTGAGCCACCATGTCGATGCTGGGATTTGACCATTTTTTTTTTTTTTTTTTTTTTTTTTTAGGGTTGGGATTCTGTTCTTGTGGCTGTCTTCTTTTAGGTTTGTTGAAGGATTACTTTCTTGCTTTCTCTAGGGTAGAGTTTCTGTCCTTGTATTGGTGTTTTTCTGTTATTATCCTTTGAAGGGCTGGATTCATGGAAAGATATTGTGTGAATTCGAATTTGTCGTGGAATACTTTGGTTTCTCCGTCTATGGTAAATGAGAGTTTTGCTGGGTATAGTAGCCTGGGCTGGCATTTGTGCTCTCTTAGTGTCTGTATAATCTCTGTCCATGATCTTCTGGCTTTCATAGTCTCTGGTGAGAAGTCTGGAGTAATTCTAATAGGCCTGCCTTTATATGTTACTTGACCTTTTTCCCTTACTGCTTTTAATATTCTGTCTTTATTTAGTGTGTTTGTCGTTTTGATTATTATGTGTCGGGAGGAATTTCTTTTCTGGTCCAGCCTATTTGGAGTTCTGTAGGCTTCTTGTATGTTTATGGGCATCTCATTCTTTAGGTATGGAAAGTTTTCTTCTATAATTTTTTTGAAGATATTTGCTGGCCCTTTAGTTTGTGAGTCTTCCTTCTCATCTACTCCTATTATTCTTAGGTTTGGTCTTCTCATTTTGTGTCCTGGATTTCCTGGATATTTTGCCTTAGGATCTTTTTGTATTTAGCATTTTTTTTTGATTGTTGTGTCTATGCTCCCTATCGAATCTTCTGTGCCTGAGATTCTCTATTCTATCTCTTGTATTCTGTTGTTTATGTTCATATCTATGGTTCCTGATTTTTTTCCTATGGTTTCTATCTCCAGGGTTATTTCCTTTTGTTTTTTCTTAATTGTTTCTACTTCCATTTTTAGGTCCTGGATGGCTTTGTTCAATTCCATCACCTGTTTGGTATTGTTTCATGTAACTCTCTAAGTTTTTCCTCTTTAAATGCTTCCAGTTGTGTATTTGTGTTTTCCTGCATTTCCTTCTTATAGTCCTCCATAATCATCATGACGAGTGACTTTATATCCATGTCCTGTTTTTCTGGTGTGCTGTTGTATCTAGGACTTGATGTAGTGGGTGAGTTTGGATCTGGTGATGCCAAGTACCCTTGGATTCTGTTGCTTCTGTTCTTATGCTTGCCTCCTGCCATCTCTGCCCGAGTAGACCTGGCGTTGGTGCAGACCAGAAAGGACCCTCTGTTCTGCCCTGGGCCTTTATCAGTCTCCCAGCTGATGTCTCAAGTTCCACGAGATTGGGCCGGAACAGAGGCTGTGTTCCCTTGCTCACTTCATGTCCCAAGATAGCTTGGGGAGTCCAGAAAGAGCCTAGGAGAGTGCACAGCGCCTGAGACCTGAGCCCTGATCTCCTGATGTGATCTTAAAGTCCTTGGAGTCACTGGGCTCAGAGGAAAGATGGTGGGGTAGAGGGTGCTCTGGCTGGGAGAGGCCCAGCCTCCGGTGGGGTGGAGTTCCTCGGTTTCTGCCCCTGAGGGCAACAGCTGCCCCACTGCTCCCAAAACCACCACTGCACTCCACTCACGCATAACCCCGATGTGATCTTAAAGTCCTGGGGTATGGGGAGCACAGGACAGGCCCTAGCTGCGTCCGCTAGCCTCAGAGGAAAGGTTACGGGGTGGGTGGTGCTCTGGCTGGGAGAGGCCCAGCCTCCCATTGGGCGGAGTTCTCAGTTCCTGCCCCTGCGGGCAACCGCTGACCCACTGCTCCCAAAACCACAGCTGTACTCCACTCACGCGTAACCCCAATGCATTCTTAAAGTCCTGGGGTGTGGGAAGCACAGGACAGGCACTAGCTGTGTCCGCTGGGCTCAGAGGAAATATGGAGGGCAATTTTAATTTTTTTATTAGATATTTTCTTCATTTACATTTCAAATGCTATCCCCAAAGGCCCCTCCCCAAACTTGCTACCCAAACCATCCACTCCTGCTTCCTGGCCTTGGCATTCCCCTGTACTGGGGCATATGATCTTTGCAAGACCAAGGGACTCTCCTCCCATTGATGGCCAACTAGGCCCTCCTCTGCTACATATGCAACTAGAGACACAGCTCTAGGGGGTACTTGTTAGTTCATTTCGTTGTTCCTCCCGTAGGTCTGCAGACCTCTTTAGCTCCTTGGGTACTTTCTCTAGCTCCTTCATTAGGGCCCCTGTATTCCATCCAATAGATGACTGTGAGCATCCACTTCTGTATTTGCCAGTCATTGGTCTAGACTCACAAGAGAGAGCTATGTCAGGGTCTTGTCAGCAAAATCTTTCTGGCATATGAAATAGAGTGTGGGTTTGGTGGTTGTATATGGGATGGATATCTGGGTAGGGTAGAATCTGGAGGGTCTTTCCTTCTGTCTAGCTCTGAATTTTGTCTCTGTAACTCCTTCCATGTATATTTTGTTCCCCATTCTATGAAGGAATGAAGTATCTACACTTTGGTCTTCCTTCTTCTTGAGTTTCACGTGGTTTGCAAATTGTATCTTGGGTATTCTAAGTTTCTGGAATAATATCTACTTATCAGTGAATGCATATCATGCATGTTCTTTTGTGATTGGGTTACTTCACTCAGGATGATATAAAATACCTTCATGTGACTCTAACTAAGGAAGTGAAAGATCTGTATGATAAGAACTTCAAGTCTCTGAAGAAAGAAATTAAAGAAGACCCCAGAAGATGTAAAGATTTCTCATGTTCATGGATTGGCAGGATCAATATAGTAAAAATGGCTATCTTACCAAAAGCAATCTACAGATTCAATGTAATCCCCATCAAAATTCCAACTCAATTCTTCACTGAGTTAGAAAGGGCAATTTGCAAATTCATCTGGAATAATAAAAAACCTAGGATAACAAAAACTATTCTCAACAATAAAAGAACCTCTGGGGGAATCATCATGCCTGACCTCAAGCTGTACTTTTGTGATAAAAACTGCACTGTGTGGTACTGGTACAGTGACAGACAGGTAGATCAATGGAATAAAATTGAAGACCCAAAACTGAACCCACACACATATGGTCACTTGATCTTTGACAAAGGAGCTAAAACCATACAGTGGAGAAAAGACATCATTTTCAACAAATGGTGCTGGCACAACTGGCAGTTATCATGTAGAAGAATACGAATCCATCCATTCTTATCTCCTTGTACTAAGGTCAAGTCTAAGTAGATCAAGGAACTCCACATAAAACCAGAGACACTGGAACTTATAGAGGAGAAAGTGGGGAAAAGCCTTGAAGATATGGGCACAGGGGAAAATTTCCTGAACAGAACAGCAATGGCTTGTGCTGTAAGATAGAGAATTGACAAATGGCACCTCATAAAATTGCAAAGTTTCTGTAAGGTAATTCAAAACTTTCAACAGGCTGCTTGATATTTCCCACGAGAGTGTTAACATTATTGATTGTCTACCTGAAACTATATTTTTTTCTAACTTTAGGTGTCTTGTCTATATTGCTCTCCTGCCCACATATTTTGCATAAATTTTTATAAATTTTATTTATTTTTCAACATAATTATAATTTTATTTTTAAACATGTATAGTCACTGTGTGTGTGTGTGTGTGTGTGTGTGTGTGTGTGTGTGTGTGTGTGGTTTTTGAGGCAATGGATATGTTAGAGACAGTGCCTCTTCACATACCTCTGGACTATTTTCTTGCCCCTAGATATGAAATTATAACCAATATTATCTCTAAACCCCTTATATGTAATTAACTCATTTATTCTCTTCAACCTCTCATTTTCTGTAGGGATGCAAACTTTTATTATCAAAGACTTAATCCATAATTGCTGACTTAAATCTTCTTGGATCCAAATAGGTTTTGAGAGTGTTGCCAGCAGCTTCTATCTAGTAGGCAAAAGGATTGAGATAAGGTGGCATGAATCCCAACATATGCTCTCCTTGATTTTCTTTCAATGTTTCTGAATTTTTAACTATGGAAACTAAATAATTGACACTTACGTGGACTCCTCAGTAGCTTAAGTTACTATGCATCTCAAGCATAGCAGTCCCCATAAAGTATTCAGGATAAACAGACACAAATTTATAAGCAAAAAGGTAGTTTTCTGAGCTTGTTTCCTTCAGTAAAATGATGCACCTCATCTTCCTGGGTGAGACACAATGACAAATTTATTTCCTGCACATTGTCTTTTTTTTTAATATAACTCCATTTTTGATTGAAATTGAATCTATGGTTGCTGTGGTCCATTTTTCATCCCTGTGACAAATACCTGGGAGAAACTCTTTAAAGAAAGCAAAGGCTTATCTTGGCTCATGAATTCAGTGTCTTTCAACCATGGTCCATGGTGAGCTGGTCAGGTTGTTTCTCAGCCATGGTGAGGAAGATCATCTGATACAGTGAAAGGAGACAATCACGGCCATGGACAGGGTATACCTTTGCAGGAAAAATGCCTAGTGATGTATTTCTTCAAGCAAAGATTGCTTTTTAATTTTTATCATCCTCTAATAAAGACATCAAGTTATCAATCATTCAGGGTGACTTAGGTTTAGAAACTATTTTTCAAACTTGTTGGATTCTTGACATTTTCTAGCTGTCTCCTGAGTATACCCATGGCATAGTATGTTTCAGGGATTTTATATTTTATGTCTGAAGAGTTTTTCTGTGATGATTCAATTTATGTAAGGATGTATGTTTATAAATCTAATGTGACCTTTAGTCATCTTTATCAATAGGGTTAGTTATTGTGCTTATTAATATATGGCCAACATAGGTAGTTCATCTAAAATGTTTCCAGATTGATTTTGCTGTCTTATTTCACATCCCAGAAACACCACTGATTTTGTCAGTTATATTATTTTGCCAATACATACCTATCAGAGTTTTCACCTTAAAAAAATACCAATATTAGGTTAACACAGTAATTTAAATCTGTGATCTACTGGTTGCTTTTAATTTTACACTAATGCATCCCTGAAAAAGCTTTCTAACATCTGCAGTCTCTGGCACTTTGTCTTAAACAAAAGCTGCTTGAGAGTTTCGTGGAAAAGGACCATGCCAGGTACTTAGAGGTTCCAACTTCTCTTCTGGCATCACTGAAACAAATTTGAAACTATACCAGTACCAGGAGTCATAAATTCCAGAATTCTAGTTAAGAAGCAGATGGGCTAGCAATGCAGCCAAATTCAAGACAGCCAAACAAGAACTGATTACTAAGCATGCAATGAGCTCATGTGGATGGATGGCTTTTATTCTGAGTATGGGTGATGTTTTAATGTTCTATTCCATCGCAGTTTCAGGGACACTCTCATTTATCCCTAACATAAAAGTTTGATAGACTCTGCTTTGTAAGCAAAAATGAAATACTTGTATTCATCTTACTTCTCTGCCTGGTCTTTTAGAGGTTGAAAATGATTGTCTGTAATTTGGATGCATGCCTTCTAACTCATGTGTTAAAGACCCACTCCCCATCTCTCTGCCTGTGGATTAGAACATTACTCTTAGCTAATGTTCCAGTGCCAAAAGTGCTACCATGCTCACTACATGCCCCACCATGATTTATAATAAACTAACCTTCTGAAACTGTAAGCAATCACTGACTAAATGCTTTCTCTATATGGGTAAGAAAAGGAAAAGAAGAAGAGAAAGAAGGGGAGAAGGAGGAGGTGGGAGTAGGAGGATAAGAAGATGAAGACGAAGAAGAAAAAGAAGAATGGCCCAGTTGGAAGTTCCAGTCTTTGGGGTTTGTCCCCATATAGTGATTTAACAAGGGCATGCTCAGGAGACCTCCCAGCCAGAAATTTGTGATAAGAGAAAAACGAAGAGAATGAGGAAGGAAAGCATTTTCTAGAAGGATGTGATTACTTGTGTACACTTTCTTCAGTTTCTCTTATGAGAATTCTTTTAATTTCTTTAGTTCCTCATGAGCACCTATTTCCTCATGTAAATCTTAGGGTCCTTTATAGTTCTATATTTGTGTTTATATTAATTTAAAGAAAATGACATCATGTTTGCAAAACTGGTTTCAATCACTCTGATTACACATAGCTCCATTAAAATAACTATTCTATTCTGCTGTTTAGGGTTCTATTTTTTATTTATACACACACCCTTTGCTCTCTTTTACAATGGAATTTTAAAATTATCTGTAAAAATCATATATGTTTTTTTCTTAGGTAAATACAAATACTTTTGCTATTATGTTATGATCAGTTATTTTTCTATTAAAATGCTATGAATATATAAACATGTTAAATCTAAAACATTTCCTTGTTCCATTATACATACACCAGTTTGTTTCCATTCTCATGAAGGAATATAAATGTTTTGATCTAAACTGTGTGTAGCTTTAAGTCATGTTATACATGCATAGAGGCTGCAGTTTTCCTGGGGCTTCACAGTAGTATGCTAAACAAAGCATTTCTCTAGACTAAAACTTCAACCATGAGCCTGCTGTTAATTTCTTCCACAAGAATATATTATCATCTTCTCTAGGATAGAAACCCTTTTATGTGTAAAGATATAGAGCTAGCTTCTTGATAAATGTTACTAGGTTCAACATCTTTTCATCACAGTTTAGATATGTGTAACAGCAAAAACAAACAAACAAAACTGGAAATTTTCCCTTGTCAATCACACCTACCCCCAGCTTGCAATAGTTCTTAGAGAACCATCTTTTTACACATTGCAGCACCTGGATGAGTCACTCTTGAGAATCCAGACCCCCAGGTGTGAGGCACAACCTTCGCCTATATCAAATAAATTGTGGTTTCTCTTTCTCTCGCTCAGTGTCTGTCAAGAAAACCAGTCATAAAATCCTGACAGTACTAATGATATATTCTTGTATAACTTTAAAAAGCCTTAGAGAGGCTTGGTAGATATACTGCTGTGATTGTGTTAAACTATATAATGCTGCATTCTCTCAGCTGTTTGAGTAATGAAAGAACATGAGTAGAACATAGGAAAGGAGCCCGGCACAGTAACGAAAAGTTATGATAAAAAAAAAGAGAAAAACTGGGTTCACATCCTATGATAGACACAGTTTGAGAGGTATTATTCTTTTTGCCTTCAATGGTATCTTATCAAATATCAGAAAGCTTGGAGTTAGGGACTTACACATCTAATTTGACTTAATGTACTAAAATTGATCAGGAACTTGAAGTTCTGTGTGGTGGTAGAGCAGTGACTTACTGCCTTTTTGTGGGAAGGGCAGGTATTTGATGTTTATAGTACAAGAAGCTTCAAGAGCTAAATAGGTCAAGGCTGGACATAAAAGTTGGTTTGGCTAATTCCCGTGGATTTAAATATGGACTTAATATAAACAAAGAACAGATAGTATAATGACACAATTACATATAAAGGAAACAATTAAGTTAACAAATAAAGTGGACATTTTAAAAGTAAACAAACCCTTACTGAGGATAACAGACTTTGGGGGGGGGGTCTTTATAAACTATGGGAAGAACTTTGACTTGTGCCAAAAAAAAGCTACAATGGTTTTGAGTTGAAAACCCACCTCATAAATTCAAGCAAAAGCTGATTATGAAATGGCGGTAACAATCTATCTCAGAAGTGATATTGATAAAGGGCAGTTGCAATGGATATAGTAAGAAGAGGTTTGAATTTCAGACTGATGGCCCAGTTCAGACACACCACAACTACATGACGTGATTACCCACTGGAGAGGCTGAGCATCTAGAGCAGTGGTCCTCAACTTCCCTAATGCTCTAACCAACAGTTCATCGTGTTGTGGTGACTATCAACCATAACATTATTTTCAATACTACTTCATAACTCTAATATTTCTGCTGGTATGAATTGTAATGTAAATATCTGATATGAAGGATATCTGATGATTCCTAAGGGGTCATAACCTATATGTTGAGAATCAATGATCTAGAGCCTCTCTGGTGGCCTTCTACACCTATAAACACCCACCACACTCATCTTATTGGGTAAAACCAGGACCAGACTGTTATTTCATAGCCTTTGGGTCCCAGGGAATAGCATACTTACACATTTCTTTAAGTATTCATTTGACACAATCTCCTTATGCCATTTCCACTAACAAAGGTGTTAACATATTGGCATGGGCTAAACACACATCATTAAATAGCTGTCTTGGCAAAAATAGACTAGAAAAGTTAAAAGAGAAAAGAATTTTTTTTAATAATTACTTGCTCACTTTAACCCCAAGACCTATGTTGTTTCTAATTTTTATTTTAAAATCAGTATGCTCTAATTGAAACAGAGTTTAAATGTGTTTCTGAGAGCCAAGTGGACTTTTAAGTTTGCCACTAAAGCAAACTGTTAGACAAAAATTTTTTTTGTCACATATATCTGTATTCTCTAGAGAACTGCTTAATCAAACTCATTAAGTGGTGCATGTGAAACATATGTGTGATAATTGTGTTTATAATGAAGGATTATATGTAAAGTAAATGTGTTGATGCCACATTAATGTATATTAAGAAATGTAAGAAGAGTGTGTGCTACGTATTACAATAAGTCTTGTTAATTTCCACCAAACTTAATTTTCACTTATAATCTACTGAAGAAGACATTTTTATGTTATTAGTTTACATAATTATAGAAAGTGAGTTACAAACTGAAAAGGAATTAGAAAATATTGCTATCTTTAATAATTATTACTGGATCATTATTTATATAGAGAAAATTATTTTAAAATTTTATTTTATTTTAAATTACGTATATATGTATGCTGGTATGTATGTATGTTTCTTGTGTGTCTGTATTCACGGAAGTCAAAGGATGTTGTCAGATCCTCTATAGCTGGAGTAACAGGCAAATGTAAGTGCTGGGAACTAAACCCTGGCCCTCTGCAGGAACAGCAAAAGGGATTATTATTATTATTATTATTATTATTATTATTATTATTATTATTATTATTATTATTGCATTTTTTTCTTTACTTTTCAAATGTTATCTCCTTTCCTGGTTTCCCCTCTGAAAATCCCCTGTCTCCTTCTCCGTATCCTTGCTCACCAACTCACCCACTCCCTCTTCCTGGCTCTGGCATTCCCCTACACTGGGGCATAGAGCCTTCACAGGACCAAGAGCCTCTACTCCCATTGATGACCAACTGGGCCATACTCTGCTACATATGCAGCAGGAGCCATGAATCCTACCATGTTTACTCTTTGGCTAGTGGTTTAGTCCTTGGGAGCTCTGGGGGTGTGTGTGGGGGTACTGATTAGTTCATATTGTTGTTCCTCTTATGGGGCTGCGAACTCCTTCAGTTCCTTGGGTCCTTTCTCTAGCTCCTTCACTGGGGACCCTGTGCTCAGCCCAATGGTTGGCTGAGAGCATCCAGGCACTGGTGAAGCATCTCAGGAGACAGGTATAACAAGCTTCTGTCAGCAAGCACTTGTTGGCATCCACAAAAGTATCTGGGTTTGGTGACTGTATTTGGGATGTATCCTCAGGTGCATCAGTCTCTGGATGGTCCTTCCTTCAGTCTCTGGTCCACACTTTGTCTCTGTAACTCCTTCCACGGTTATTTAGTTCCTCCTTCTAAGAAGGATGGAAATATTCACACTGTGGTCTTCCTTCTTCTTGAGTTTCATGTGGTTTGTGAATTGTATCTTGGTATTCCGAGTTTCTGGGCTAATATCGTGCATACCATGTGTGTTCTTCTGTGATTGGGTTACCTCACTCAGGATGTTTTCTACTTCCATTCATTTGCCTAAGAATTTTATAAATTCACTGATTAAAAAACAATGAATTTATAAAATTTTATTTATTTATTTATTTATTTATTTATTTACTTACTTACTTACTTACTTACTTACTTACTTACTTACTTACTTGAGACAGGGTTTCTCTGTGTAGTCCTGGCTGTCCTGGAACTCACTCTCTAGACCAGGCTGGCCTTGAACTCAGAAATCTGCTGCCTCTGCCTCCCAAGTGCTGGGATTAAAGGCATGCGCCACCACTGCCCTGTGAATTTTTGAAATTCTCATCCAAAAGTTTTTATAGCAAATAAACAATCTCTCCAACTCCAAGAAAATTATGACTTGACTAAGAATTTTACATTTTCTTCCATCCTGAAACTCCCCTTTGTATTTCCATACAGTGTTCATTGAAGAGACTATTTGAATCATGGCCCTTCCATTTCTCACTCTTTTATGCTTTATGGCTTACTACTTTTAGAGATAATCTAAAAGGTTTTGATCTAACGCAGTGACAGAACACTTTTTTCATTATATTCTTCTGTAATACTCATAGTTATATTTATTAGAATTAATCTTCAATCAATGTTGAATGTAATATAAATGGTAAAACTTTCAATTTTTATATTGTGTTTATCTTATATGGATGTGTAACTTTCTCATAATATTTTCATTAAAAGAATGTCATTATACACCAGAATTTCCATGACATTGTTGTCAGTTCTGTAATGACACAGTGATGTAGTTCTGTATCTTAACTCTTCATTTTCTGTCATTAATCTGCATGCGTGAATTTAAGTAACACAACATGACGATGATATACCCTGACATCAAATAGTCTAATTTCTTAACCCAAATGCTTTCAGGAATTATAGCTCTATTGGATCTCATTTCCAATGTACAAACCAGCCTTCAATCTTGAGAGAATTCACACAGACTTTTTGATCATAGCTCTTGTTACTTTTGTGTATTATTATTTTTAAAATGTTACTTGATGATGAAAAAAAAAAAAGACTCTTTCTTAAAATTGCTCACTCCAGGAAAACCTAGTTTAAGATATACTAACATAGAGAATTATCTTAGCCTTTCTAATTATTGGTGCTCTGTTTTCTGTCCATAAATAGAAGGGTAATTTTGTTCTGCATGTATTCTTTTACCATGAGGTTCTGTCTTTCTAGAGATGATTCTAAGAACTACAAAATAAAAATTTCTGGAACCAGGAGCTGTAAAATGTGCTTGTCCATGTGTGTTGTCAGAGCAGTCATGATACTAACTTGCATAGTAAAAATTTCAAACTATTCAGACAATTTGAGAAATATTTTAGCAGTTTTCAATAAAGATAAATGGAAACTTATGTTACCTCATCATTTTATTCCTAGGTAATTTCAATGAGTTATTAAGATATATAGGTATCCTTTAAAGTCATTTAAATTAGTTTCCACAGTACTTTTTGCAATAGTATAATCCATTTGATGAGTAGATAGAATAGAATATTTGTGAAAGAAAAATCATAGATATGAAAGGAGTAATTTTCAAGGACACATTAGGTGAAAGAATGCACACACAGATGGTAAATTTTATGATTCCCATAAACAGAAGAAGAAGCAAATATATAGAAATGTTTCTATAAGCAATAATTTGTTAGAGGCCAGCCAATAGAGGAGTGGATCTGACTAATGACTGAAAAGGACATGTTAAAGATGACATTTTGCATCATGAATATAGGTCACATACCATTTGCTGAGTTTTGTGAAACATATTTAATCTATGCACTTTATTGGCTACAGATGATAACTTGAAAAACTAATGAGGTAAAAAGCATTTTTCCTGCATTTTATCAGAATTACATTAATTCCTTACTTTATAAATAATGTATTTACAATATAGCTATTATTTATGTAGGTATTATGTTGTTTCATTTATTTGCTACGTTGAATTACTAGATACTGTTAGGGTGTATAGTAACTTTTTTTTTTTTTTTTGTTTTGTTTTTTTTTGAGACAGGGTTTCTCTGTGTAGCCCTGGCTGTCCTGGAAATCACTCTGTAGACCAGGCTGGCCTTGAACTCAGAAATCCACCTGCCTCTTCCTCCCGAGTGCTGGAATTAAAGGCGTGTGCCACCACGCCCGGCCCGTATGGTAACTTTTTAAAAATTAAATTTGCTATTAGTGGCATACCATAACGCTATTTAAATGAATGTCTAGCAAAGTAGTTACATAGAAAACAACTAATTCTAATAACCTTTTAACTTTGCTTAAGCACCTCACTTTTAAAAATATGCTACTGGCTTATTTAGTGTTACCATTGTGATTTCTTTATTTATTAATTTTATGACATAGCCTCCAGATATAAATAATTGATACAATTATATGGAGGGTACAAATCAACATGAGTAGTTATTCATTTTAACATATTAGGTTTTTATCAATTGATGCTTCCATCAGAAAAATTTTAGCTAAAGGAAAAATAAAAATAACATGTACTGTGTAACATGCCAGATTCTAAGTACTTATGGTAATTGAATGAATCACATAGAAATGCATAATAACATGTACTTAATAATACTATTTTAATTTTCATTATAAGAAAAATACATTGATAATATTGTTTTTTAAATGATTTTCAAATCAGTAATAAACATTGGAATTGGAGTTGAAAACCCAGAGAAAGTAGCTTCAGAATCCACATTTCTCAGTGTTTATTTTTTGTATTATTTTTGATGACAAAAACATGAAGTTTAAATTATAGTTTACATATGACAAGTAGAGTATGAAAGGCTTCAATAAAGTATTCTTCAAATCAATTATTCCATCCAAGAAGTTTCAATGTGCATCAATAAAATTCAACTATGCACTGTGACTATCAGGATTACAAGAGAAACTACAAACGAAAAATATTCTCATAAAAATAAATGAATTAAATATTTAAAAGTTCCAAGTTTTTCTATCCCACTACACACAATGGAATAGATTAAATATTCCAATTTCAAAAGAGAAATACAAGTCCACAGCAAATAAAGACTAGATTAAAGCAAGACTGAAACTCAACATGAAACTCAACAGCCCCTCAGTTCCCTGTCCAGCATTTGTATCTTGTAATGGAATTATCTGGGTTCCAAAGACCCTGAGTACACTCACTCCTTAAGCTTTGAAAGCCACAACACAGAGCGTCTCTTTTTGGGTCAGCTCCACGCTGTGCCTGCTGCCTTTTCTGGTCAGGAGTCCCATGGTTCTGGCCTTTCCACATACAGGATCCGCGTTACAACTTATCCTTCACAGCTTTACAAAGTGTCCCCTTATAGACTCTGCAAATATTTTAATCAGCCATACATTGTCTCACATCAATGGTACTTTGGAACTGAGGCAATACTCCACGTCCCTCTTATAATTACATCTTTCTTGACATCAATACCAGTATTACATGGGTGACACTGCCAAGTTCTGCTGCCATACCTGACTCTGAAGCTGGACTCCTTAGTTGCCTCAGCTCTTGCATATCTCCCAGGGGTGATCCTGGAGAGACTCTCCCCTGGGTACTTGTTTTCAAGCAAGAAACAGCTTCAGTTAGTATTCTCAGCCTCAGCTCTTTCCTTTCAAACCAATGTGCCTGTTCATAAGGTTAAGTCTGGAACAAATTGTGTACATGTGTTGCACATGCATATTCGAATGCCCAAGGAAACCAGAAGAACATGTAAGATCCTCTGGAGATGGAGGTACCAGTTGTAGTTAGTTGTCCAATTTGGGCTCTAGAAACTAGAATCCTGTCATCTGCAAAAACAGCAAGCTATTGGCTATTGAGCCATCTCTCAGGCCCATGAGCTAGAGTCTGTAATTTCTGGGGTTCTGCAACTGTTGTCTTGGACTAGATATTTTCCTATCTACATTGCAAGTTTTAAAAATCTCTTCTCCTTATTGTGGGTTTTCATTGTAAACTCAAGTAAGTTCAGGAAGCAGTACACATACCACAACTTAAGATTTTTTTAAAAAAATTTATTTTATTTATTATATTTAAGTA
This sequence comes from Mus minutoides, assembly GCA_902729485.2. Classification (NCBI taxonomy): domain Eukaryota; kingdom Metazoa; phylum Chordata; class Mammalia; order Rodentia; family Muridae; genus Mus; species Mus minutoides. The sequence goes on along the minus strand of LR750718.1, from coordinate 89,206 downwards.
CACTGTAGCTGTCCTCAGACACTCCAGAAGAAGGCGCCAGATCTCGTTACGGATGGTTGTGAGCCACCATGTGGATACTGGGATTTGAACTTATCACCTTCAGAAGAGCAGTCGGGTGCTCTTACCCGCTGAGCCATCTTGTTCCAGTCAACCCTGCTCACTCCCACCAGCTCTGCTCGCTTCAGCCAGCCACACTCGCTCCCGGCCGCCCCCACCCCCTTGTTCCAGTCGGCCCTGCTCGATCGGCTCCGCTTGCTCCGGTTGGCCCCTCTCATTCCGGCCGTCCCCGTTCGGCCCCATTTGCTCCGGCCTGCTAGCTCCAGCCGTTCCCGCTTGCTCCGGCCGTCCCTGTTCGGCTCCACTCGCTCAGGACAGCCTTGCTCACTCTGGTTGGTCTCTCCAGTCCAAGGATTCATTTTCTTATTATTCTTCATAAGTATGCTGTAGCTGACTTCAGACGCACCAGAGGAGGGCATCAGATCTTGTTACGGGTGGTTGAAAGCCACCATGTGGTTGCTGGGATTTGAACTCATCACTTTCGGAAGAGCAATCGGGTGCTCTAACCCGCTGAGCCATCTCACCAGCCCACAACTTAAGATTTTATCCTATCCACAAATGAGTACATTATCAACTGAAGTCAAGTTCTCAGGACATGAGTCTGAATGCAGCCAGATTCTTTGCGAAATATCACATGAAAGATTGTTAAGTTCCTCATGGAGTCTTTGTCCTTTCTGAGACCTCATGAGCCCCACCTCTATCACCCACATTTATCCCATAGTTCATTAAACTCTGTTGAGAGAATTCAAGGTTTTCCTATCAAAACGGTTTAATTATAAAACACTTTTCCCACAAATGAGTTCCAAGCACCTATAAAGTTTGCATGATTATGATTATTACAGCAATGAGAACACTCCTGGTATCAAATTTTAATTCTTGCTATTTTCCTCATTGATATGATGAAATTACCCTGACAAAAAAATTAAAGGGAGATGACTTATGTCAGGTTACCATTCAAAGAGTTGCATTCTCTCATGGTGAAGAAGCCATTGTAGTAAAAGCATCGAGAGCTGGTCATGGTTTATTCTATCCACCATCAGGAAGCAAAGGGCCATGAGTGGCATTCTCATCTTACCTTTTCCATTTTATTCAGTTATTTACACAGCCCAGGAATGCTCCCACCCACAAATGAAGTGGGGCTTTACACCTCAATTAGCCTAATCTAGATAATCTCTCATTGACATGACCATAAGCTCATTTATCTAGGTATTCTTTCATAGATGTACCACAGACTTACTTGTCTTTTTAGGGATTCTTGATCCTTCCAAGTTGAAAGTCAGTATTAACCATCACACATGGCATGGTACCTAGTTTTCTCAAACTGGTCAATATGAGAGAAGACCAAAAACAAAGAACCCAGTCTTTTTAAGAACAATTATGACAGGTCACATGGCTTTATGCCTACCATATTTTTGTTTAGTAGATACAGGTTAATACTTTCAGCCCATATTTAAGTTTAGAGTCTCATAGGAGACCTTGAATACCAGTAGGCAGAAGTCATTGCAGAAGTGTGTGGAAAGGACAAGGAACATTCTCAAGGTTGTATATTTAAAAGAACATATGAACATGTATAAATAAAGATTTAAAACTCTCCATAACATTTAATATTGTTCATAACCCTAAGGTTTGAATAAAATGTACATTCATAATGAATAGAAAATTGCCTCAGTGTATATTTAACTTATAATTTAGCATATTCTTATCAGATGTAGATAAATTTATCATTTTAAAGTTAGTCCTAATAATTTTATAGGAATTGACTCTTTAAAAACAAAGCTATTATCCAATATATACAAAGAACTCAAGAAGGTAGACTCCAGAGAACCAAATAACCATATTTACAAATGAAGTACAGAGATAAACAAAGAATTCTCAACTGAGGGATACCAAATGGCTGAGAATATCAAATGACTGAGAGGCTGAACATTTCTCAAGGTATTTCTTGTCTATTTGATATTCCTAAGTTCCGTCAGAGCCTGACAAATATAGAGGTGGATAATCCCAGCCAACCACTGGACTGAGCATGGTGTCTCCAATGGAAGAGTTAGAGCAAGGACTTAAGGAGCTGAAGGGGTTTGCAATCCCATAGGAAGAACAATAATATCAGCCAACCAGACACCCGCCCCCAGAGCTCCCAGGGACGAAACCACCAACCAGAGTACACATCTAGAGACCCATGGTTCCAACTGCATATGTAGCAGAAGGTGGCATTGTCTGGTATCAAAGCAGGATAAGCCCTTGGTCCTGTGAAGGCTCTATTCTCCAGTGTAGGGGAATGCTAGGGCGGAGAGATGGGAGCAGGTGGTAGAAAGGGGAGCATCCTCATAGAAATAGGGGAGGGCGTATAGGAGAGAGGGGTTCTGGAGGGGAAATGTGGGAGGGGGTACCATTTGAACTGTAAGGACATAAATAAATAAAAAAAACCCAAAACAAACAAACAAACAAAAAACCAAAGCTATTTCTTAAATCATCATAATCTTTCCATAATTGGATTTCTTTTTAAAATTTTGTTTTACTTATTTACTTTACATTCCACTCACTGCCACTCTTCTAGGCATGCCTCCCACAATCTCCCTCTCCTTTTCCTCTGAGTGACTGGGGGCCCACTGGTTATACCCCCACCCTAGCACTTTAAGTCTCTGTAAGACTAGGTGCTTCCCTCTCACTGAGGCCAGACAAGGCAGCTCAGCTAGAAAAACAAATCCCACATGCAGGCAACAGCTTTTGGATAGTCCCTGTTTCAGTCCTTTGGGACCCACATGAAGATCAAGCTCCAGATCTGCTACATATGTGCAGGGAGACCGAGGTTCAGTCCTGTATGTTCTTTGGTTGGTGGTTCAGACTCTGAGAGACCCAAGGATCTAGGTTAGCTGACTCTGGTGATTTTTCTGTGGAATTCCTATCTCCTTCAGGGCTTGTAATCATTCCTCCTATTTTTCCATAAGAAGTCCCCAAGCTCTATCCACTGTTTGGCTGGGGGTGTCTTGAATCTGTCTGAGTCAGCTGCTGGGTGAAGCTGCTCAGAGGATAACATGCAAGCATGTCAAGCATGACATGCAAGCATGACAGAGTATAATTACAGTGCGAGGGAATGCTGTTTGCCCATGGGATGGGTCTCAAGTTGGGCCTGTTACTGGTTGGCCATCCCCTCAGTCTTTCCTTCACGCCCCCGCCCCCCGTGCCTGCATTTTTTTTATTAGATATTTTCTTCATTTACATTTCAAATGCTATCCCAAAAGTCCCCAATACCCTCCCCACCGCCCTGCTCCTCTACCCACCCACTCCCACTTCTTGGCCCTGGCATTCCCCTGTAGTGGGGCATATAAAGTTTGCTAGACCAAGGGGCCTGTCTTCCCAATAATGGCCAACTAGGCCATCATCTAATACATATGTAGATAGAGACAAGAGCTCTGGGGGTTCTGATTATTTTATATTGTTGTTCCACCTATAGGTTTGCAGACTCCTTCGGCTCTTGGATATTCTCTCTAGCTCCTACATTGGGGACCCTGTGTTCCTTCCTAGAGAAGACTGTGAGCATCCAGTTCTGTATTTGCCAGGCACTGACAAAGCCTCGCAGGAGACAACTATTTCAGGGTCCTTTCAGCAAAATCTTGCTGGCATATGCAGTAGTATCTGCGTTTTGTGGCTGATTATGGGATGGACCCTGGGTGGGGCAGTCTCTGGATGGTCCATCCTTTCATCTTGGCTCCAAACTTTGTCTCTGCAACTTTTTCCATGGATATTTTATTCCCTATTCTAGGGAGGAATGAAGTATCCACACATTGGTCTACCTTCATGATTTTCTTGTGTTTTGGAAGTGGTATCTTGGGTATTTTAGGTTTCTGGGCTAATATCCACTTATCAGTGAGTGCATATCAAGTGATTTCTTTTGTGACTGGGTTACCTCACTCAGGATGATATCCTCCAGATACATCCATTTGCCCAAGAATTTCATAAATTCATTGTTTTTAATAGCTGAGTAGTACTCCATTGTGTAAATGTAACACATTTTCTGTATCAATTCCTCTGTTGAGGGACATCTGGGTTCTTTCCAGCTTCTGGCTATTATAAATAAGGCTGCTATGAACATAGTGTAGCATGTGTCCTTATTATAAGTTGGAACATTTTCTGGGTATATGCCCAGGAGAGGTATTGCTGCATCTAGTGATAGTATTATGTCTAGTTTTCTGAGGAACCGCCAGACTGATTTCCAGAGTGGTTGTACCAGCTTGCAATCCCACCAGCAATGGAGGAGTGTTCCTCTTTATCCACATCCTTGCCAGCATCTCCTGTCACCTAAATTTTTGACCTAAGCCATTCTCACTGGTGTGAGGTGGAATCCCAGGGTTTTTTTGATTTGCATTTCCCTGATGATTAAGGATGCTGAACATTTTTTCAAGTGCTCCTCAGCCCTTTGGTATTCCTCTGTTGAGAATTCTTTGTTTAGCTTTGTACCCCATTTTTAATGGGGTTATTTGAATTTCTGGAGTTCATCTTCTTGAGCTCTTTGTATATATTGGATTTAGCTACATTTCTTGTAGACAAGATAAATTTTTTGTCCAAAGATTTGTGGATGGGTTGGTGTCTGTATCATTTCACTGAGGTTCCTATCTGGTTACAGGAGGTGGCCTCTTCAACTACTTAAAACAAAGATGTCATTTGCAGGCAAATAGATGGAACTTGAGAATATCATCAAGAGTGAGGTAGCATAGTTCCAAAAGGACATGAAATGTATGTACTCAATTATAAGTGGATATTTGTTATAAAACACAGGCACCATGCTAGACTCCACAGGCCCAAAGAAACTAAACAAGAAGGAAGATAGAAGAAAGGAAGCATGAATCTCACTTAGAATGAGAAATAAAATAGTCATAAGAGGCAGATGGAGGTGGGGAAGTTGAAGGGAGGGGGCTGGGGAAGGACATGAGGAGTTCAGGATCAGGTGTGTGGAAGGACAGGAAAGATGGCTAGATGGCCATGAAAACAGAAACCTAAAACTGATGGTGGTGGGGAGTAGGGGGCATCTCCAGGATGACAGAGTCTTGGGAATCAATGTGGGTAGCATTAGCTGCGACTCACAACATTGGGGATGTGGGGTTCTTATTTACTTCTTTTATGGAATTTTCTGTAAAATTTATTCTTAACTTCTATTCTTCCAGGCTCTTGATGTGTAAGATACTAGATTCAGCTCAAAGAAAACACCATGTGTCCATCTCAGTTTAATGTAAATTTAAAAAAAAATGTTAAATACAAGAACCTATTTGTATAAGGGAAGTAAAAAAGAGTACCATGGGTCCAAAAGGCATTTACTACCCTTTCTTGGGGAATCCAAGAAAAGATGGGTATGACCCATCTTATTGTTTAGACTTCTGAAACTAATTTTTCAGTTCTGTTAAGTGTTTAGAACAGAGACTCAGACAACCTGGGGATTCTGAAATTCTAAATCCCAAGCATGTCTTTAATTTCATATCAGAGAAAATAACAGAATTTCTATTCTAGGTATGAAGAGAGGAACCAGATTTTTTTTTTTACCCCGGACCCCCCCTTCTTTTTTCATATATGTAGAAGATTTAATTTTATTTGAAAATAAATATCAGAAATAGTAAATTCATTATACTTGCATTTTCCCCTTTCTCTTTTTTATTAGATATTTTCTTCATTTACATTTCAAATGCAAATTTCCCTTTCCTAGTTTCCTCTTCAATATCCTCTATACCCCCCCTTCCCTGCCCTGCTCCCCAACCCACCCACTCCCACTTCCTGGTCCTGGCATTCGCCTGTATTGGGCCATATAATCTTTGCAAGACCAAGGGCCTCTATCCCATTGATGACAGACTAGTTTATCCTCTGCTACATATGCTACATATGCAACTACAGACACAAGCTCTGGGGGTACTGATTAGTTCATATTGATGTTCCTCCTATAGGGTTGCAGACCCCTTTAGCTCCTTGGGTACTTTCTCTGGCTCTGTCATTGGAGACCCTGTGTTCCATCCAATAGATGACTGTGAGCATTCACTTCTATATTTTCGAGGCACTGGCATAGCCTCACAAGAGAGTTATATCAGGATCCTGTCAGCAAAATCTTGCTGGCATATGCGATAGAGTCTGGGTTTGGTGGTTGTTTATGGGATGGATCCCCAGGTGGGGCAGTCTCTGGATGGTCCTTCCTTCTGTCTCAGTTCTGAACTTTGACTCTGTAACTCCTTCCATGGATATTTCATTCCCCATTCTAAGAAGGAACAAAATATCCACACTTTGGTCTTCCTTCTTGAGTTTCATTTGGTTTGCAAATTGTATCTTGGGTATTCTAATATTCTGGGCTAATATTCATTTATCAGTGAGTGCATATCATGTGTGTTCTTTTGTGATTGGGTTACCTCACTCAGGATGATATCCTCCAGATACATCCATTTGCCTAAGAATTTCATTAATTCATTGTTTATAATTGCTGAGTAGTACTCCATTGTGTAAATGTAGCATATTTTCTATATCCATTTCTAAGTTGAGGGACTTCTAGGTTCTTTCCAGCTACTGGCTATCATAAATAAGGCTGGTATGAACATAGTGGAGCATGTGTCCTTATTATAAGTTGGAACATCTTCTGGGTATATGCCCAGGAGAGGTATTGCTGGATCCAGTGTAGTACTATGTCCAGTTTTCTGAGGAACTACCAGACTGATTTCCAGAGAGGTCATACCAGATTGCAATCCCACCAGCAATGAAGGAGTGTTCCTCTTTCTCCACATCCTAGTCTGCATCTTCTGTCACCTGAATTTTTGACCTTAGTCATTCTAACTGGTGTGAGGTGGAATCTCAGAGTTGTTTTGATTTGCATTTCCCTGATGATTAAGGATGTTGACCATGTGCTTCTCAACCATTTGGTATTCCTCAGTTGAGAATTCTTTGTTTAGTTCTATACCCCATTTTTTAATAGGGTTATTTGATTTTCTGGAGTCCATCTTCTTTAGTTCTTTATATATATTGGATATTAGTCCCCTATTATATTTAGAATTGGTAAAGATCCTTTCCCAATCTGTTGGTGGCCTTTTTGTCTTATTGACAGTGTCTTTTGCCTTACAGAAACTTTGCAATTTTACTAGGTCCCATTTGTTGATTCTCCATCTTACAGCACAAGTCATTGCTGTTTTGTTCTTGAATTTTTTCCCTGTGCCCATATCTTTGAAGCTTTTCCCCACTTTTTCCTCTGAAAATTTCAGTGTCTCTGGTTTTATGTGGAATTCCTTGATCCACTTAGACTTGAGCTTTGTACAAGGAGATAAGAATGAATCAATTCACATACTTCTACATGATAACTGCCAGTTGTGCCAGCACAATTTGTTGAAAATGCTGTCTTTTTTCCACTGGATGGTTTTAGCTCCCTTGTCAAAGATCAAGTGACCATAGGTGTGTGGATTCATTTCTAAGTCTTCAATTCTATTCCATTTATCTACCAGTCACTGTACCAGTACTATGCAGTTTTTATCACAATTGCTCTGTAATACGACTTGAGGTCAGGCATGGTGATTCCATCAGAGGGAACCAGATTTCTGAAGCAACTTTAACTAAAAAGGTCACTGAGCAAGGAAGCAGAAGCTGCTATACTCTCTATCCTATTTATTTTCCATTGTGACTACATGAGGGAAAATTAGTCTCCTTTGACAGTGAATTGACCTAAAAGCCATCAAAAAAACCATCAAAGCGGCACTTTTCACAGCAGACTATTTTTCTAAGTTAATTTATTTTTTAAAATTTTTTATTAGATATTTTCTTCATTTAATTTCAAATGCTATCCCTAAAGCCCCCTATGCCCTCCCCCTGCCCTGCTCTCCAACCCACCACTCCTCCTTCCTGACCATGGCATTCCTCTGTATAGAGCCATATGATCTTTGCAAGACCAAGGGCCTCTCTTCCCATTGACTAGGCCATCCTCTGCTACATATGTAAGTAGAGACACAGCTGTGGTGGGTACTGGTTAGTTCATATTGTTGTTTCTCCTATAGGGTTTCAGATCCCTTTAGTTCCTTGGGTACTTTCTCTAGCTCCTTCATTAGGGGCCCTGTGTTCCATCCAATAGATGACTGTGAGCATCCACTTCTGTATTTGCCAGGCACTGGCATGGCCTCACAAGAGAGAGCCATATCAGTGTTCTGTCAAGGAAAATCTTTCTGGCATATGCAATAGTGTTTGTGTTTGGTTGTTGTATATGGTGGGATGGATCCCCATGTGGGGCAGTCTCTGGATGGTCCTTCCTTCTGTCTCAGCTCTGAACTTTGTCTCTGTAACTCCTTCCATGGATATTTTGTTCCCCATTCTAAGAAGAAATGAAGTATCCACACTTTGGTCTTCCTTCTTCTTGAGTTTCATTTGATTTTCAAATTGTATCATGGATATTCTAAGTTTATGGGGTAATATTCACTTATCAGTGAGTGCATATCATGTGTGTTATTTTGTGATTGGGTTATCTCACATAGAATGATATCCTCCAGAACCATCCACTTGTCTAAGAATTTCATTAATTCATTATTTTTAATTGCTAAGTAGTACTCCATTGTGTAAATGTACCACATTTCTTTATCCATTCCTCTGTTGAAGGACATCTGGGTTCTTTCCAGATTCTGGCTAGTATAAATAAGGCTGCTATGAATATAGTGGAGCATGTGACTATTTTAATGTGTGTTATTTACCTAAACCTAATGACACAGAAAGTATATGGGGCCCTTAAAAGGTAAATTACCTTTTTTTTCGTTGATCGTAAATTACTTGAATCAAACAGATGGTGGTACTAGCAATTTCTTACACTAGGGTACTGAAAACTAAGGTTGTAGTAACTAGTGGTTACTACCTATAATGAGAAGGCAATGGGAGAAGAATCCAGAGGAATAACTAGTCTTTCTTAAATTACAGCATCTATCAGCATATGGATGTGCTAAAACAGAAATGTATGACTATCTGATCTAATTGTGACAAGCTTAAGAATTTACATATTTTAAAAAGATCTTCATGGATATTAATACTGCTGGAATTTGATTTGTGTAGAGAAAAACTAAAATGAGGAATGTAGATCACTATAAATCCTGGAAGGGAGATTTTTATCCGGAGACTGTTGTACTATGGCAGGCTACAGGGATCTATTCATTCAGTACACAATACTTAGCTGTCTCAGTTAAATGAAATGCGGTACTTTGGGAAGTCCGGGGAGTTAGGTAAAATCTGATATCTGGATTTAAGCGAGGCTGTGAAAAATTTAAGATCTACCGGCACCCTTATCCATTCATCTACAGATTGACCTATATCTATTAAACAAAAATATGGCAGAAGTAAAACACTGTGATCTGTGATATTCTGTCGTAGGAAGACTGGGTTTCCTGATGTGGGGAATCTGGCATTATGTTTCAACTTCCACCAAGACCTAAAATAAAGTTGCTTACCTATAGAGTTCAGAGAAGACTGAGTTTTAGTTTTCATTTTTATAATTTCAATTAAATTAATGTACTTTCCAATATTCATATAAAGCATGAAATATAGAATAGCAGTTCCCTACTCAACCATAAAATAAAATGAGAAGGAAAAAATGTATGTATGAAGTAAATTTGATATCTCTATGTGCTCATATTGTTCTGAAATAATTGTGCAATAAATCTGAAAAACAAAGCCTTTTATAAAATGCAACGCAGGATGTAATTAAGGATGTTAGCACTCTTATGCAGAATAAAGATGTAAAGTCCAGGTATAATGAGTAAAATTTATGATTCAATTACATGAAATACTCACTTTTCAAAGCTGACATAAACCCGAACTGTAGTTGGCCTAATTATGAAGTATAATAGAAATGAAACTTAAATTCACTAATACATTATAACATATTTCACTCAATATTAAATGGTATTTAAATATGATATTCTGATGTTAATTTATGAAATACACTTGTAATTTTAAGCATTACATTTTCATATTACATATTTTAGAACTATGAAAAATACGTATTACTCAGAAGGTTGTTAGCTAGAGGCTTTATTTCTGAGAGAACTAATTATTTACTACATAAAAATCTCTATGTTTTAAAGCAGAATTCCATTAACATAAAGAATTAGATTTTTTCTTTATTTTGAAAATTCCATTATTGTTGATTTTCAAGTCAGGTTGCTTGGCAAAAATTACTTTCAGCTATATTTTTCAAGTCTACAGAAGCAATCCATTTATGCAAAGGTTACAATTTATGTACTGACATCCTCATTAAAATATGTAAATTTTAAAATATCATAAAGGTTCATGAAGCATGCTCCATTCTTTATTGTACACAGTTTGAGTATTGTTGTTTGGAGTCTAATATCTTCAAGATTGGGTTCCCCATATAATTTTACACAAAAGAGGATAGATAAGCTATCTTATTATGTAACAAAATTCTTAATGTGAATATTTTACATGATAGAATGAAATAAATCATTTCAGTTGTTCCTGACATCTATATGCTTTTATGTGTATTTTTGAGAGATTGTCAATGTGCATTTTTAATAAAAATACCAATTAATTATTTAGATTGTGTACATATAAGTTTTATAATTGTTATGCTTATATGATAAAACAAAACAGTTAAACTTACTTTATTTATTTATTTATTTATTTATTTATTTATTTATTTATTTATTTATTTATTGAGACAGGGTTTCTCTGTGTAGCCTTGGCTATCTTGGAACTCACTCTGTAGACCAGGCTGGCTTTGAACTCAGAAATCTGCCTGCCTCTACTTCCCAAGTGCTGGGATTAAAGGTGTGAGCCACCACGCCCCACAAACTTATTTCTTTAATTTAACCTGATTGGTAGATGTAAAGAGTTTTATTAACATTGACTGATAGATACAAAGAATTTTATTAACTTTGAAAAGCTGGCTAAATTAGGAAGTATGTACTTCCAGTGTTGGGAAATAGTTTAAAAAAATCAAATGTAGTTGCAAAAAAGGAGATGATGACTTGCTTTATATGGTCCATTCTCAGGAGAGCTCTCAAGAGAGAGAGAGAGAAAAAATGTCATTCATATGAGAAAGACATTATGCTGTTCTTAAGGGCTCTGCCCTCATGACATGGACTTCTTTCATTAGGTGCCATTTCTGAGCACAGTGGGGACCAAGCCTCAACATGAATTTGAGTGACAACAAATCCTCCTCAGTTTATTGGGCTTTTTGCCTCTGTGGGATTTTCCCTTCACTTGGCTTCTGGTCTTGGCTTCATGTTATTTATTGAGTGGTGCTTCCTGGACCTTTTATTTATAACAAACCTCCTCACTATGTCTCTGCAGGCCTTTCTTTGTCTTAATCCTCGTTATAGCATTTATATTGCTCTACAATGCAACCTCTCTAAAACTGGAAACTGTCCATTTGGTTTAGTATTCCACCATGAGTGTTATAAAGAATGACGTCCATAAAATAGTAGATACAAATAGACCTTTCTTTCTTAAATGAACAGCACATTTGCATCAGACTTTGAAGATACACCAACAATTCTAGGTGTTAGGCTTTATGTTATGCGGGGGAACTGACCACTTACAAGTAGTAGAGGTAGGATTTGATTTTAGAGACAGCTTGATTACACATCATGTCAAACTACAGAGTGAGAAATGACTTTTAGTGTTTAAAATAAAATATTGGTCCAGTGAGATGGCTCACTGGGGACCTGAGGACCTGATTTCAGTCCCTAGAAGCCACATGGTGAAAGGAGAGAGCCAACTTCTACAGGTTTCCCTTTGACTTACACAGAGATGCTGTGATGCACACATACTCAGCCCTTGCCCCAACACACAGAATGAATAAAGGTGGCAAATTAAAATGTAACTTTATTTTCTCTGAGCTTTTACATGCTTCATTGCTTCTGATAAAGAAAGCAAGGCAACAGACTTGCATTTGTACTTCATTTTGTAGCTTCCTCAGACATTACCGTTGTTACCTCAGAGTAGTTATCTTCTGTGGCATGCTAGTATGACCTTACATTTACTGTTGGTGTTGAAAATTCTGATAAATTAAAACTTTATAATCTACTATCTGAACCTCGAGTCTACTTCTCTTTTACTACAGTTTTTTACATCTTCACACAACCTCTGGGCTATTCCAGACTTTGAGATTTATCCTCAAATTGTATACTGCATTCGTGTTCTTGAAGATAATTTGGTGATTTGAAATACTTCTAGGGGCCTGGAGTGCTGGCTCAGCGGCTAAGTGCTCTAACTGTGCTCCCAGAGGTTGTGAGTTCAAACCCCAGTGACTCCTGTGATTTTGGGGATTGGAGAGATGGCTCAGGGGTTAAAAGTACTGACTGCTCTTTCAGAGGTCCTGAGTTCAATTCCCAGCATCCACATGGTGGTTCTCAATCATCTGTAATGATATCTGATGCCCTCTTCTGGTGTGTCTGAAGACAGCTACAGTGTACTCATATATATATATATATATATATGTAAAATTAAAAAATAAATAAAAAAACACTTCTACTTAGCAAGTTAATTTTAATAACATGTGACTTGTTTCTGTTCTTTTTCACATGTAATCTGTAGTTTCCAGAAAAATTTATATTACCTTTACATAGTAGTTGATAGTATAATGTGTTCATAAGATTATGAGCTAATTTGCTCAAAAAATTATGAACTAATACTTGCATTGTTTGAGAGAGAGTGACAGTAGAGTCAGATGATAACCAGACCATCTTCAAAGCAGAACTCCCCCTCTCTGAGTAGCTATTGAGTGCAGATAGCTAGAACTTGCCAAACGTCAAAAGTATTTAAGAGACCCAAGTATTGCTGTTCCACCTATAGGGTTGCAGACCCCTTCAGCTCCTTGGGTACTTTCTCTAGCTCCTCCATTAGGGGCCCTGTGTTTCATCCAATAGCTGACTATGAGCATCCACTTCTGTGTTTGCCAGGCACTGCATAGCCTCACAAGAAACAGCTATATCAGGGTCCTTTCAGCAAAATCTTGCTAACATATGCAATAGTGTCTGCATTTGGTGGCTGATTATGGGATGGATCCCCTGGTGTGGCAACAGTATGAACTAACCAGTACCCCCAGAGCTCATGTCTCTAGCTGCATATGTAGCAGAAGATGGCCTAGTAGGCCATCATTGGGAAGAGAGGCCCCTTGGTCTTGCAAACTTTATATGCCCCAATACAGGGGAACACCAGGGCCAAGAAGTGGGAGTGGGTGAGTAGGGGAGTGGGGGGTGGAGGGTATAGAGGATAGCATTTGAAATGTAAATGAAGAAAATACCTAATAAAAAATTGGAAGAAAATAAAGAGACCCAAGTAGAGTTTTCTATCCAGCCATCTAGAAATCCTTTTTTCTTTTTTTTTTAAACTTCTCAGCTGATATTTTATTATAAAACACATAGTTAAAAGAATTAGTTTTTTGAGTTGATTCTGGAGTCATTTTTAGATATAGAAAGTATTGTGAACACATTTAATGGACATAACTTTGTGCTTCTTTCTTTCTTTCTTTCTTTCTTTCTTTCTTTCTTTCTTTCTTTCTTTCTTTCTTTCTTTCTTTCTTTTTATTAGCTTAACACAAGTAGAGACTTATGGAGCCTTCTGACTCTTCTATTCAAAATGACCCAGCTCATCATTTGCCTTCACTCATCTCTGCCAAAAGAACAGGATGTGGCTGTCTCTATAGCTACATGGGAGATGGAATGGCCACTGCTTTTGTGATCGCTTTAGGTGGGCTTTATTTAGTTTCACAAATCCTTTATTAATGGACTGATAATTTCTGTTTAGTTGATTTTATAGTTTACATAATTAAATGATATATTTGGGTTATAATTAAATTTATAAACATTGATTTTGTGGTGTCGTTACTATTTTTAAGTGTTCTATACTTTGACGATTCCAATCATGGATATAATACATCTTGGTCACATTTGTCTCCATACATCCTCTTATCTATCTCCTGCAGCATTTCCAAGCACCCTTCTCCTCTCAAGTTTCCATACAACTTAGTAGTCAATTTGTTTTGCTTTGTCACCTACTGTTTGAAACCAGGGCCTTCCACATGCTCAAGGATGTAGAGCTACCTACTAGAGCATAGGTAACAATGCTTACACAAAGTAGTGACAAAAAGAAGACAATGTCTTTTCTCACAGCCAACTATCAAGTGATGTCAAAATTTCCCCTGGGTGGTACATAGAGAATAATATTCAGAAAAGAACATCTCATTCTTGAGTCCTTTGAAAAGTCATGTTTATTTGCTGACAAAACCCAGTAGTCTCCATTTGGGGGGGGGGAAGTCTCATTTTATGTGACCACCTTTAAAGTGGCTCAGCTAAAAGTCATTAGAATCTTTGATTAAGATATTTTTTCTTCACATTGGCATAGTAGGCACCTCGGTCTTATACGTTAGTAAGACAGCTTTTCAATATTCTCAGTTAAGAGACCATTATGTCCACTTGCATGAAATGTCATTTGTCAGTCCCATGCCCCAGTGTCAACCTTATTCTGTCTCCCATTCTTACAGTCACCCATTCTTGCTTAGGAGCACAAACCAATTCAGTCTCCGTTTCAAGAAACTGGAAGAATCTAAATCAAGCAGAGGGAAGGAAATATTAAGAATAGAAATCAACTAAATTGAAATTAAAACATGATTCAGAAAACCACTAAGGTCAAAGATATATACAAAGCTTACCGAAACCAGGATATATAATATCAATCAGCGCAGGCCCACATTATGACAGCCATTTAATACTTTTCCTTTTTCACTGTCTTGCAAACAGTCAAATTTTGAACAATGAGATATAGATAGAGCTTTAGGTTATCATTTACTTGGCTAAAATTGTTGATATCTTAAATAGGACAGTAATTTATATCCTGTCTTGAATGATCACAAAGATGTGTGTTATAAAATAATATACATACATGGTGGAGTGAAAACATAAACTATAATTATTTCAGAGAAATATTAAAATGATGCTAATTTTAGAGATAAGAATATGTAAGTTGAGGCACATTTATGTATCTATAGATAAATTATAACTTAAATGTAGCACAGTAACACAATTCCAGGTTGGAATTTGATGCACGTATATTAGGCAATTGCATTTTTGTTGTTGTTTACTGTAGGGAGAATTTTGCTTAATTGTAGATCCTGATGGATTTAGTGGTCACTAGAAATGACAGTCTTCCAGACATGTTTGGAAGTTTAAATTTGCTGTAGAAATGCAACTTGTGATACTTGACAACCAGAAGTGTGTGTACAAAAGCGATGGATGGCAGGCAATCAAGCTTTTTATTAGAATATATTCCATTTCCATGACTTGGAGAGTCAGCAGCCTCTAGAGATGTAAGATCATCTCTACTTTCTGCCCTACTCATGTGGATTCACCACATTTCTTCCTATCTATTATTAAAGGCTCTGCTGGAAACTAACTCTGTCTACAAAGGGGAGTAGCAGTTGATTACTTACAGTAGAAATGGAGTCTATCACTTAACTGGTATCAGAGACCAAAACCAAATGACATTTTTTTTAAACTTTTTGTAATGAAAGAAAAGGGAAGGCTTTGAAATGCTTCCACAGGAATCTAGTGTTCTCTTTTCACTATAATATCACTAATACAGTGGCAGCTTAATTTCTTTGTAAATGCTCAGTTTAGCCATAGCAGCTGTTGGGCTCCATCAGAAGCTACAGTTTTGTTTTAAAGTAGAAATAGCCATTTTAAGGAGCAAACAAATTGCTTTATTGAATATTGGTGTTGCTCATCTCCTTTATTGTAGCACTTTGCCACCCCTGGAAAATTCAGCTGGTTTCCTATTATTTACACTGCAAGTAATATAACATGTAGCAAATGCATTAGACAATACAATAATTTATTCAGAATTTAGATGGGGATTTCTGCAAATTACAAATGAATTATTCTCAGAAAATGAATATATATCATATATATGATATAATAATGACCAATTGTTCTAAGCATGTTGCAGTAAAAATTTAAAATTTTCTTTAGTAAAATATAAACAAAATACACATCTTTTGAATTTAAGTTTTAAAGAAAATTATACTCGTAAAACTTGGAATTTTATGTAGTCATCTGTCAAAGATGATCATTTATGAGACTTGTTTAAAAGTTGCACAAATCATCAGGGCTCATATTAGCAATGGGAATCTGGAAAATGTGCAACATTTCTGATGATGTACTAAGCTGGTTAGGAGTACTATAAAATGACTTATCTAAACCACTATTCTTGTCAGTAAAAAGTCGAACTCATATGCTTCTGTGCTTTGCTCTGTGAGAACTTGAATGTCTTCTTGGCTGTTTTCAAAGCTCCAACTCATTTATATTTGTTGTGCCCAAGCTCAGGTGGGGTTCATGTGTAAAATAAAGAATGTGTCTAATTTCTTCTTTCTCCATATGTGACGGAACAATGAGCCAAGTATGTTGTGCCTCCTTATGTGACAGTCAGAAGACAGGCACAATTATATGAAATAATTCTTCTCAGATATTAAACAAAAACAGTTTTAGCCTATATTCTTTAGAAAAGAAAATTCAGGTATGTTCTACAGGCATCCTAATACTGAAATTTTCTCTTCTCTTCTCTTCTCTTCTCTTCTCTTCTCTTCTCTTCTCTTCTCTTCTCTTCTCTTCTCTTCTCTTCTCTTCTCTTCTCTGTTCCTCTCTCTGCTTCTCTCTCTGCTTCTCTCTCTTTCTTTCTTTCTTTCTTTCTTTCTTTCTTTCTTTCTTTCTTTCTTTCTTTCTCTCTCTCTCTCTCTCTCTCTCCTCCCTCCCTCCCTCCCTCCCTCTCTCCCTCCCTCCCTCCCTTCTTTCCTTCTTTCTCTCCCTTCTTTCATTCCTTTGTTTCTTCCTTCTTTTATTATTTCTATTTCCTTTTTTTTAAATGTCTCATTAAGCAGTGATAGGATGTTCTGGAACTTGATATGGAAAGCAGGACAGCTCACAAAGAGCTACTTGCTTCTGCCTCCTTAGTGCTGAGATTAAAGTTGTGGATCACTATCCCCAGAGGAAAACAAATTTCTTACTGCAGCACAAGAATCAGTGTCCCAAGTTGATAAGCTATGTCAAATGTTTAAGCAAATGGAGCAATCTAAGGAGGGAAAGAGAATTGGGAGAAAAGGACCATTTCTGCCCACAGTTGTTGAAAGTATCCTAGTAACATTCTCAGTCAGTCACAAAGTCAAACTTGAATCTAATTCTAACCCAGCAGTAAACTGAAAATCTGGAAAAAGAACCAGAATAATTCAAGCCTTTTGCTGAATATTTGTGAGTTCATGATGAATCAGTAAGAACCAGAATTGAAGGCCAGTCTAGGTTGCAAATAAAGTTCAAGGCCTTTACATACTGAGCTCAGATCTCTGATAACAGAAACAAAAATATAATAAAGAGACCCAGAGTAAAGTCACAGAAAGAAAGATGAAATGAAGAAAATGTGAGTGAGGTAATCCATATCCAAATGGACAAGCCTGCTACGTACTCACTTATAAGTGGATATTAGCCATAAGTATAGGATATCCAGGTCACAATCCACAGACTCCAAAAAAGCTGAACAGGAAGGCAGGCCCAAGCGAAGATGTTTGAATCTCACTTAGAAGGAAGAATACAATAGTCCTATGAGGCGGATAGAGGCAAGAGGCTGAGTGGAAGTGGGGAGGGGAATAGGAGAGACAGGGGAGGTCAGAGGGCTAGGAGGATACTCCCCCACCCACCCACCCAGTCCCCCACCCACCCACCCACTGTATATTAAAACAGTGGGCTACACAAGACAGAGGCATGTTTTTCCCATTACACTTCAGGACAATTAAATTACTTGTCACATTGTCTGATTTCAAGTACTCTGAACAATGTTAACACATAGGGTTTAGTGAACAATACATATGGGATTTAAATCAAAGGTTTGGAGAGTTCTCTTCTGTCATTATCAATTTACACAATCTATAGCTGTCATCTAGCCATTCAGTACATTTTCCTTCTCGTGAAAGACCAATGAGAACAATTCTTCCATCTAGATGTGTGATTTCAAATCATGTTACATCTACATGGTTTATTATTGATCTATCAAATGGCAACATTTAAAGGCCATGTCCATGTTGGACATTTCTATTATTGCCACCTCCATTGAGTTCTGGTAGCCTCTTACTCCTATGTTTCTGGGATTTTCTAGAGGTTGATCCTGCTCACTAACCCCCAATTATGCATATTTCTATTCATTCTCCTGCTGCTTTGAGAATCCTTCCTGTCTCACCCCATACCTGCTCCAGTTTTTCTTTCCCCCACCCTCTATTCTTCCACACAGTTTCCTCCCTCACTCTGCCTCCCATGACTAGTTTGTTTTTCTAAGTGGGTTTCAGGGATCCACACTTGGGCCTTCATTCTTGTTAAGATTTTTATAGTCTGTGAGTTGTATTATGGACATTCTGAACTTTTTGGTTAATATCCACTTATTTTTGAGTACATATCATGCACATCCTTCCATCCATCCACATCCTTGTGGTATGGTGGAATATCTTTTGAGTGATATATTCCTAGGAGTGGTACAGCTGGGCCTTCAGGTAGAGCCATTTCCAACATTCTGAGGAATCACTGGATTGATTTCCAGAGTGGTTGTCCCCACCACCAATGAAGGAGTATTCTTTCTTCATATCCTCTGTAGCAGGTGCTGTAACTTGAATTTTTGATCTTAACCATTCTGACGTGTGTAAGGTGGAATCTCAGGGTTGTTTTGATTGGCATTTCCCTGATTTCTTTAGGTGTTTCTCAGCCATATGAGATTCCTCCATTGAAAAAATCTGCTTAGCTCTGTATCCCATTTTAAACCTAATTATTTGGTTTTTGGAGTCTAACTTCTTGAGTTCTTTGTATAGAATAGATATTAGCCCTCTCTCAGATGTAGGGTTAGTGAAGCTCTTTTCCCAATTTGTAGGTTGCCATTTTTCCTTTTGACAGTGTCCTTTGCCTTACAGAGGCTTTTCAGTTACATAAGGTCCCATTTGTTGATTGTTGATATTAAAACCCAATTTATTGGTTTAGGAAGTTTTCCCATGTGTCAATGTAATTGAGGCACTTGCCCACTTTCTCTTCTATTAGATTCAGTGTATCTGGTTTTATGTGAATGCCCTTGATCCACTTGGACATGAGTTTTGTACAAGGAGATAACAATGGATCAATTTGCATTCTTCTACAAGTAGACCATCAGTTACTCCAAGATCATTTGTTGAAGATGCTTTTATTTTCAGACAGATCAATGGAATAGAATTGAAGACTCATAAATAAACCCACATACCTATGGACACTTGATCTTTGACAAAGAAGCGGAAACCATATTGTGGAACATTTTTTTTTTTTTTACAAATGTATGCTTGTGTTTGTGTGTGTGAATGTGTACAAGGAGAATAAAGGTAATATCAACTGTAGTGGAAGTAATGTGAATTTCTCATGAGATTCTAAATAGACACTGACTTGACTTCTCTTCTTTTCCTATTGGGGATATAACAAACATACTTTAATGTAAATTGTCCAAATTGAAACCTTGCTCTACCATGCATATGTTTTCCACATAAAAACACAACTTGAGAAACATTGTATTTTCAGTGGATGCTTACAGTTGGACCTTTTACTATGGATTATTTGGAGGAGAAAACTGTGAAAAAGTAGCAAATTGACATTACAAATAGTCTTCATAAGTTTAAACTGCAATAACTAGAATATACTAATATTGGCAGGTTTTATCTGCAATCATTTGGTATTTACTTATGGAAATTGTATAGAATTTTATGGAGCAAACTGAATGTGGATATACTGCTGATAACATTTCACAATAAACTGGACTCCAATTTTTCAAGGTTTTAAAAATTATTCTACTTATTCAACAGAAAATCATTAGAAGAGGGTTTTGAATCATGGTTTGTATTTGCAAAACTATTGAAGCTGAGATTAAATTATTAAAATATTCTTTTGTTTTATGTAACAATAGCATTTTATTTAATAATCTTAGTTTCAGTGAATTGTAATGAAAGTTTAATCATCTTTGTATACAGAAGTTAATCATGTTATCTACAATGCTATAAGAAGCATCAAGACCACACATGTATCACTTAATATAATTTATTAAAATATAAACATGGACTTCCGTGTTATTTGAAACATAAGCTAAAAGTATAATGTTTACAGGTATAAAATCCAAACTGAAATGATTTGATAAAACATTTAGAAACAAATAAGGTTTAGTGAGAAAATGAGAAATTAT
This sequence comes from Mus minutoides, assembly GCA_902729485.2. Classification (NCBI taxonomy): domain Eukaryota; kingdom Metazoa; phylum Chordata; class Mammalia; order Rodentia; family Muridae; genus Mus; species Mus minutoides. The sequence goes on along the minus strand of LR750718.1, from coordinate 68,926 downwards.
TTTCTTTTTTGATCTTTATTTTTCCAGGAAATATGCTGTTCCTAAATTTGTAGCCTGCCTGCACATCTAGTTCCTATAACTAGGCCAGATTTTCTAACCTCAGAGAGAGAAGATCTGCCTAGTATTTCAGTGTCTGATATGCCCAAGGGTGGGGAAGTACGGGTGGATGTGAAACCAAGGGAGAAGCTTCCCTTCTATAGGAGAAGTGGAGGAGGGGATGAAATGAGAAAGGGTACTGGGGGAAAGGGTCTGATATTGGGATGTGAAGTGAATATATAAATTAAATAATTAAAAATATTTGTCAAAATATTTAAAAAATTGACTTTGAATGTAAAGATTAAGAAAAAAAATTTTAAAAGGTGGCATTGATACTGTAATTTTAAACAATTTTTTATTAGATATTTTCTTCATTTACATTTCAAATGCTATCCTGAAAGTCAGAATGTGGATCCCAAACCACACAAGTTAAAATTCCTTCTGTAACCCATCTTCCCTTGCCCCCTGTATCCTCTGGGGTACCCCAATCTGCCTTGAGTAGTTTGCTATACCTCCCTCCCCGACTTCCATTCTTCCAACATCTCTCTTTCTCTACCTTTATCAGATTTGCTGATCTGGAACCATATCACGCAAAGATACCCATTAGAGGCCTGCCACACTAGGACCATCAAGTCAAGCCCCCTCCCAATAATTACCATGACAGGACCATTCAGGGACCAAAGGCACCCAGAGGGCTAAAGGTCCTTGCAAGTGCCAAAGTTAAATCAGGATCAGATAAACCATCTAAATAGTCCCATAAGCCCTACAGAAATAGCAGCAGTCAATAACAGTCTTGCAACAACAACAACAACAACAAAAGCAAAACCCAGGACCAGATGTTTTTAGTGCAGAATTCTATCAAACCTTCAAAGAAGACCTAATACTAATAATACTCTTCAAACTATTCCACAAAATAGAAACAGAAGGAACACTACTCAATTTGCTCTATGAAGCCACAATTATTCTTATACTCAAACCACACAAAGACCGAACAAAGAAAGAAAACTTCAGACCAGTTTCCCTTATAAATATCAATGCAAAAATATTCAATAAAATTCATGCAAATGGAATCCAAGAACACATCAAAATAGTCATCCATCATTATAAAGTAGGATTCATCACAGGGATGCAGAGTTGGTTCAATATAAGGAAACCCATCAAGGTAATCCACTATATAAACAAACTCAAAAAAAAAAAAAAAAAAAAAAAAAAAAAAAAAAAAAAAAAAAAAAAAAAAAAAAAAAAAAAAAAAAAAAAAAAAAAAAAAAAAAAGAAGACATGATCATCTCATTAGAGGCTGAGAAATCATTTGACAATATCCAACATCTCTTTATGGTAAACGTCTTGGAAAGATCAGGAATTCAAGGCCCATACTTAAACATAGTAAAATCAATATACAGCAAACCAATAGCCAACATCAAACTTAATGGATAGAAGCTGAAAGCAATCTCATTAAAATCAGGGATTAAACAAGGCTGCCCACTCTCTCTCTACCTATTAAATATAGTACTTGAAATCCTATTTAGAGCAATTAGACAACCAAAGGAGGTCAAAGGGATACAAATTAGAAAGGGAGAAGTCAAAATATCACTATTTACAGGTGATATGATAGTATACTTAAGTGACTCCAAAAATTCCACCAGAGAAGTACTAAACCTGATAAACAACTTCAGCAAAGTTACTGGGTATAAAATTAACTCAAACAAATCAGCAACCTTCTTGTATTCAAAGGATAAACAGACTGAGAAAGATAGGGAAACAACACCCTTCACAACAGTCACAAATAAAATACCTTGGTATACCTCTAACCAAGCAAGTGAAAAATCAGTATGACAAGAATTTCAGGTCTCTGAAGAAAGAAATCAAAGAAGATCTCAGAAGATGGAAAAATATCCCATTTTAATATCCCATGCACATGGATTGGCAGGATTAATATAGTAAAAATTGCCATCGTGCTGAAAGCAATCTACAGATTCAATGCACTCTCCATCAAAATTCCAGCTCAATTCTTCATAGAGTTAGAAAGAGCAATTTATAAATTCATCTGGAATAACAAAACATCTAGGATACCAAAAACTATTCTCAACAATAAAAGAACTTTTGGGGGAATCAGCATCCCTGACCTCAAGCTGCATTAAGAGCAATAGTGATAAAAAACTGTGTGGTATTGGTACAGACACAGGCAGGAATATCAATGGAATAGAATTGAAGTCCTAGAAATGAACACACATACCTATGGTACTTGATCTTGACAAAGGAGCTGAAACCATCCAGTGAAAAAAAGACAGCATTTTCAACAAATGATGCTGGTTCAACTGGAGGTCTGCATGTAGAAGCATGTAAATCTATCCTTTCTTCTCTCCTTGTCAAATGCTCAAGTCCAACTGGATCCAGGACCTCCATATAAAACCACATACACTGCAACTAATAGAAGATAAAGTGGGGAAGAGCCTCTAACACCTGGGCAGAGGGGAAATTTTCCTGAACAGATCACCAATGGCTTATGTTCTAAGATCAACAATAGACAAATGGGACCTCATAGAATTGCAAAGTTTCTTTAAGGCAAAGGACACTGTCAATAGGACAAAACGGCAACCAATAGATGGGAAAAAGGTCTTTATGAATCCTACATCCAATAGAGGGCTAATATCCATTCTATACAAAGAACTCAAGAAGTCAGACTCCAGTGAATCAAATAATTCTATTAAGAATGGGGTACATAGCTAAACAAAGTATTCTCAGCTGAGGAATATCAAATGCTGAGTAACACCTAAAGAAGTTTTCAGCATCTTTAGTCATCAGGAAAATGCAAATCAAAAGAACTCTTGAGATTCCACCTCACAGTAATCAGAATGGATAAGATCAAAAACTCAGGTGACGTTCAAGATGTGGGAGTGGGTGGGTAGGGGAGCAGGGCCGGGAGTGGGGAGGGTATAGGGAACTTTTCTGGATAACACTTGAAATGTAAATGAAGAAATTATCTAAAAAAAGTTGGAAAAAAAACTCAGGTGACAGCAGATGCTGGCAAATATGTAGAGAAAGAGGAACACTCCTCCATTGTTGGTGGGATTGCAAGCTGGTACAACCACTTTGGATATCAGTCTGGCTGTTCCTTAGAATATTGGACGTAGTACCTGAGGACTCAGTTCTACCACTCCTGGGAATATACCCAAAAGATGCTGCAACATATAACAAGAACACTTTCTCCACTATATTCATAACAGCCTTATTTATAATAGTCAGAACCAGGAACGAACCCAGATGTCCTTCAACAGAGGAATGAATACAGAAATTGTGATACATTTACACAATGGAGTACTAAACAGATATTAAAAATGAATTTATGAAATTCTTAGGCAAATGAATAGAACTAGAAAATATCATTCTGAATGAGGTAACACAGTCACAAAGGAACACACATGGTATGCACTTACTGATAAGTGGATATTAGCTCAAAAGCTTGGAATACCCAAGATACAATTTACAGACCATATGAAGCTCAAGAAGAAGGAAGACCAAAGTATAGATGCTTTGGTCCTTCTTAGAAGGGGGAACAAAACACTCACTGGAGCAAATACGGAGACAAAGTTTGGAGTAGAGACTGAAGGATAGGCCATCCAGAGACTGCCCCACCTGGGGATCCATTCCATATACAGTCACCAAACCCAGACACTATTGTTGATGCCAAGAAGGGCATGCTGACAGGAGCCTGATATAGCTGTCTCCTGAGAGGCTCTGCCAGAACCTCTCAAATAGAGAGGTGGATGCTCTCAGCCAATCATTGGACTGATTACAGGGTCCCCAATGGAGGAGGTAGAGAAAGGACTGAAGGAGCTGAAGGTGTTTGTAACCCCATAGGAAGAAAAACAATATCAACCAAACAGAGCCCTGTGCCCACACCCAAGAGCTCTCAGATACTAAAATACCAACCAAACAATACACATGGAGGGTCCCATGGCTCCAGTCACATATGTAGCAGAAGATGGCCTTGTTAAGCATCAATGGGAGAAGAGGCCCTTGTTCCTATTAAAGCTCGATGCCCCAGTGTGGAGGAATGAGAAGGTGGGGAGGAGGGAGTGGGTAAGTGGGTGGGGGAACACCCTCATAGAAGCAAGGGCATGGGATAGGGCTTTCCAGGGGGTGGGGTGGAAACCAGGAAAAGGGATAACATTTGAAATGTAAATTAAAAAATATGCAATAAAGAAAGAAAGAATAAAAGAAAACTGTTGAGGTTTCATCTTTTGTTGAATATTGTTGATAAATACTGTCCCCCCAGACCTGGTTGCTCCCAGAAAAGAATCTTCATGTACTATGTGACCTTGCTCTTTAATTTAGAACTATTGTTAGAGAATGATGCTGACAGCCAATAGTTGGGCAGAAGAGACACAGTTGGGGGTTAGTATTCCCATGCTTGGGGTAGGAGGAGAATCCCCAGGTGGAGTGAGGAAAGTGGAGATAGGAGAAGACGACATGGGTAAGAATCTTGATATCATGGCCATGGGGACTGGGAAGTTGGAGTTAAGAACACCACACATGGACATAGTAAGTAATAACTTGGAGTTATAAAGAAAAGTAGACTATAATAGTGTAAAGGGTAGACATCTGCCCATCTCTAGTGCTGATTAAGGCTTACTATAAATATAAGGACACTTGTATATTTTATTTGGGAATTGAATAATCAAAGCAGGGTAGAAGCCCCTGATTGAGATTAAATATTTTTACAATAACGAAACAAAGAGAAACTTTCTAATGATCACATGACTGTATGATACTCTTTGAAAAGAAATAAAACATTTCTATGAAGCCAGAAACTTCTAAGTGAAATTATTATGTTTTCATTTACTTAAGCTGATGTGCTGAAGCAAGTGTAGCTAGTTTGTTTGTGTTGTTAAATATATTCTTTTTTATTTTCCATTAAATGTATACTTTTTGGCTGTCTGTCTATGGCTAGTAACAATGGCAAATTTGCTGTTGTACTATTAAAAAAGTGATCATTTAATGTTGAAAACTTTCATGATAAATGGTGAAAAAAGAAGAGGCAGAGGCTGGAGAGACGGTTTTGTGGTTAAGAGCACTTGCTGTTTTTCCAGATGACCCAGTTTGATTCCCAGTACCCACACAGAAGCCCACACCTTCTATAAAAGCAGTTTCAGAAGACTGACTGCCCTCTTTTGGCCTCGGTGGGCACTGCATTAAACAATGTAACTCAGAAATGTTCCAAGATTCAGTTACTAAGATGCTTTTTATTTTTTATTTTTTATTTTTCCAACTTTTACTAGCTATTTTCTTCATTTACATTTCAAATGCTATCCCAAAAGTCCCCTATACCCTCCCCCATTCCCTGCCCTGCTCCCCTACCCACCCATTCCCACATCTTGGCCCTGGCGTTCCCCTGTACTGGGGCATATAAAGTCTGCATGACCAAGGCGCCTCTATTCCCAATGATGGCCAAATAGGCCATCTTCTTGTTAACCCTGACAAATAGCAACATGCAGTGAAGAACAGAGCTTTTCTTTATGATACTGGGAAATAGAGAACTAATGAGTGTCTCGTTGTGACTCTATTTCACAGAATCACACTAGCCTCATAAAGTAAACGTGGAGGTATTTATATTTTTATATTTTAGAAATGGTTAGTGATAATTGCTACTGAATATTCTTTGAATACTGGCAGGTTACATCTATAAAGACGTGGGACTTTTATGGGATTTTTTTGATTGAAATTCATTTGTTATTTGTCTACACACTCAACTTCATTTTGATTCTTATTTGACAGTTTCATGTACCTCTTTATTCCAATCTGTTATGCAGCATTGTTCATAATTGCTCATAATTGTTTTGCTTCTGAGACATCTGTTCTAATTCTCTTACTTCATTTGTGTCTTATTTCTTGTGTTAGGTAGGAGTTTATTTTTTCAAAGAAACTTTTGATTTGCTGACTTTTGTTATCTATATGAATTATTTCTGATCTGATATCTGTATTTCTTTCTTTATGAAAATTCTGGGATCAACTTGTACTTTGTTTTCTGAATCCTTGAGAGATAAATTGATGCTTTTCTCAGCTTTTTCTACATTTTTTATTGGTCACATTTATCTCTGTAAGATTCCCCTTTAGTGCTCTTTTAACTCAACCAGATCTGATTTACCATGTTTTCATTTTAATTTTTCTCAAACCACCTTTAACATACATTTAATTTCCTCTTTCATTCAGTCATTGTTGAAGAAAATTTTGTTTAGTTTCCATGGATTTGTGGTTTTACCAGAGTACTTCTTGTTATTGTTACTTCCCATTTTATTACACCATATTCAGCAAAGATACTTCAAGACACCAATCCTCTTCTTTGATGATTATTGGTGAAAAGATCGTCCAAAAATGATCAGAATATTGCAGGAGAGGCTCATGTCTTTATTTCACATTGGAAGCCTGGAGCTGACCCCTAACATCAAAGAACAAATGGAGCAGTAGCAGGGAAGAGACGGATGAACTTGCCAGCAAGAGTAAGTAATGACAAGCAGGCAAAACAAAAGTGTCCTGCTATCTTTTGTCTGGGCTACTGAGTGGTTCTTCCTGCTCAAATAATCTGACCAAGAAAGTCCCTCAGAGGAATGTCAATCGATTTGCCTTTAATTGAATCCAGGACTCACACAATTCTTGTATACAGTCTCCTCATTATATATTCTTTCTCCACATGCCTTCTTTTACTTATTATTAATGAATAATAATATTATCAATATATTTTAAATTTAAATACTTTTACTTTCTGTGTTTATATTAACTCAACACTGTGTCAGTAAGTTTATATTAACTCAACACAAACCTATACATAACTGAGAAGAGGGAAAGTTAAGAAAATGCCTCTGTAACATAATCTGTAGGGAAGTCTTGATTAATATTTGGTATGGATGGACCCAATGGATCACTGTGCATAGTACTACTAATAGGCACGTTGTTCTTGTCTTGATAAGAATATAGGTTAAGCAAGCTACAAGGTGTGAGTCAGTGAGAAGCATTTCTTCATGGATCTGTTGCAGTTTTTGTCTCCTGGTTCCTGTCCCTAACTTTCTTCTATGATGGACTGTTACCTGAGAGTTTATAAGCTATAATAAACAAATATTTCCTGTCCCAAGTTGTTTTTTGGTTATGATGTTTATCCCAACAGAAACCTAGGTAGGGCATTATCTTAGTTTCTTTTCTAACTTTCCAGTGATAAAGATAGCAGTTTGCAAATAACACATCATAGGTGATGGAACTGTACAAGTAGTTGAGACATGAACGATATGAAGGTGCCTTAGACAGTGAGCAGTCTTTTGCATAATTGTGTTGTGTAACTCATATTAGTTTTGTCATATACATGCTAAACATTATAAGGATATATCTTCTAAGAGTTAAACAGGAACAACCCATTTACTATAATAATTGGATGATATGTTCTACTTTAAATATCATTTTATTTTATAGAGAATCACAATTTAATCAAGTGGAAAAGCTTCATCACTTATCCTGGTGAGGTGGTGAGGACGACTTAGGAATACTGCCGCTCGATCGGGAGAACACCTTTGACAGAGTTGAAGATACCTTTGCCAGCACTCTAGACCCTTGCTTGGAAATACTGCTCCTGGGCATTTCTGTGAGAAAAGATATTAGTAAAAGCAGTTATGTTACAAGAACAGTGATTTAGAATTCAGAGGTTGGCATTTGTAAAATAATATGTGAGAGATAAAGCACAGCTGGCATGTTTTCATTGTGTTTCCTATGGTCTCCTGAAGGAATTGTGCACAGCAATGTCTTCATTGGCTGATTAACTTTGGTGAGATCAAAGACCGTGTCCTAGGATTATACAGGTAAAATGATTGTAAGCAGGCAATACAGTGCAATTATTTTTGTTTCTCAGTGTGTAGTATCCTGAGGCATCTCTAGGTAGGTCTGTAAAGTCCACCTCTTATCCATCCTGAAAATTATTTGAAAATACCTAATGAGCTGGACACTGAGATGCATCTTGATGCTCTGTATGTGGGTTCTAGTTTATCATTCTCAAGTAAAAGCAGAAATATAATAAAGTGCTGTAATTTCTCTTCTATTTTGTGTAAATTTCCTTTTGAAATTATATAGGTGTATTTCTTTGCCTTGTAAGATACACTGCATAGAAAATTTAAATGTCAGTATTCAGACTTAGTTTTCTGTGTCTGCTATTAATAATCTGAGTCTGTAAAAAATTTATCAACTTATGATTGATAATTCATAATATTTTACTAACTGCACTATATATAACTTTCAAAAGTTTGGAATCTTTCTATATTCATGTTTAATTTCTCATTTAAAAAGTAAGCTCTGAGAAGGCTGCTAAGAATCTAGCATATTTCAGTGGCCAATGCATCATGCAGGTTCTACTGGGCCACTTACTACATCTTTATTACATCATCCACCTATCTTGGAAGTAATACATTCATGTGAACTGTGCTGCTGCTGAACAACTGTAGCCACCTTCCCCCTAAAAGGAAAATCACAGGGCTCTTTGCAGCACAGCAGCTGTATAACTTTTAAGAACTCATTATAGCTTTTTTTCCCCTCAGTTACTTCTACTTTATTCTTTCATAATATGTGAAGAGCTATGGCCTAACAAAAACCACCTGTTTGTCCCTTGGTGTCCAAAGTTAGAAGATAATTTATGTAATAACCTGTAGGTTTTTATACAAATGGTATGGATATTGTTTTAATCACATATTAATAATAAACAAGAAAATGGTCACTCATGTTGGAAAGACCAATAATAAAATTTTGATTCACAATAATATTAATAAATGCTTTAATTCATTAATGGTTAAAAGTTTAGAGCATTTCATACCTGAAACATGTTCTTTTGAAAGACGTGCACTACTGGCCATATGTTTTGATCCTTCATAGATAGTGACAAACTGCCAAAACACATTGACATACTTAGTCTTTGGACAGGAAAGATTACATATAGCAAGAAATATCTAAAGATGTAACAACATTGCATAATTTCATACAAGTGAAATCTGTTTTTTTCTCCATCAAATATGCCCCATCTGAGACTCAGGAAAGTGAATGTTTCCAGTTATATTTCTTAGCATTTGTCCTTGTGATGAATTTTGTACTTGGCTATAAACCTAATGACAACCAAAGGCTGATCTCTATTGAGTCTTGGGAAATATTAACTGCTTATTTACCACCTCTTTTGAATTCCTTGCAATAAATTGCAAAGATATTTCTGAGAAAATATAAAATGATAAGGGAGAAGCCAAAAATGCTTCACTTCCCAACTCTCAGGTTTCTTGGTGGAGTTTAGCAATTTATGCATTCTGAAGTGATAAAGGCATTTGTTTAGCCTTGCCAGGAGCATGCCAGATACTGGCTTTATTCTGAAGACTTGTGTCATTTCTTTGAATAAAAGAGCAGTTAACTGTCCCTAAAAGGCATGGTGCAGCCACTGCCAAATTTATGTTCTCAAAATCTTTTCTCAATGTAATTTCAAGTACTTGAGAAACTTTAGACAGACAGGTATTACTTTTCTTAAGTTTTTACACATAATATCCCTAAGCATTTGACTCATAACAGAACCTCCCGACTCTAATCAGCTGGTTAAAATGTCCTAGGGTTCTGGTCTCCTTCTATGTTATGTTTCATAGTCTTTAGGATTGCATCTACCTCTACCAAGACAATAAACAGAGCACAGAAACAAAATGAAACCAATGGGTCCACTCCACACTTTAGACCAGCTTGGACGCTTTACTTTCTCTGGTAAGAAACAATACATTTCTTCTTCTTCTTCTTTTTTTTTCCTATTTTATATATTTTATTCCATCTCCTGCTTTATCATTATATAAGGTATACTCATTCTCTCAGACTACCCTATCTGTCATTATACATGTATAGACTGACTTAATTCTTTGTCTTTGCTCTTCATTCTTTAAATTTAATTCAGAAAGTTTTCTTTCTTTTGTTTTAAAAATTAATTAATTAATTAATTATACACTTCAGATTTTATTCCCTTCCCAGTCCATCCTCTGACTGTTCCACATCCCATACCTCCTTCCCCCCCACCCCTGTTTCCACGAGGAGGATGTTCCCACACCCCACCCCCACCCCACCAGACTTCTAAACTTCATTCAGAAATTGAAATGCCACCTTATTGTCATGACCAATCCTTCTCAAAGCAAGGAGGGCAGCTGAGAACAGCACATTCCCTGCTGCCCATAAGTTTAAGTATCAAGGCCTTTTAAGCAAACTTCATCCTATCTTTTCTTTGGTTTCTCAGCCTAAATGTCTACTATTTATTTTCAGATTCTGAGTATTGTTGACAGTTTTCAGGTATAATCAGCTAATGGATATGTGTATATGAAGGGAGCTTATGCAACTTTATTTAGAAATGCATTGAGTAACAATTTTAGCCATAATTTCGGTATGGACAAGGTATTAAACAAGGAGAAAGTACAAGAGCAGAAGGGCATAAACTAGTTAGGAATTTATTATCATCCAAAGAATGATAATGACTCCCAAACTAGAATTTCTTGGCCCCTCTTCCATTGACATATGATTTTGTTTTCTGCAAGGTATGAACTAAATGCATTTGGATATTGTTAAATAGATGCTTATGTCCATTCTTTGCAAGATTGGCAAGCTTCTTAAGTGTTATAGAGGAGTGGATGAATTGGGTCTGAAACTGTACTATGTTGTAATACCAGAAAACTGCTGAGTCACTGATGAATTTGTTATTCTCTATTAATAGATGTTGGGGAAATTAAAAAGCTGAATTAAATAAACCAAGAAGACACTGTGAAAAAGAACAAAACAAAGAGAAGATACAGCTAGATCTCTTCCATTAAAGGGGTTGAGGAACAGGAAAATTTCTTAGCCTACACCATGTAGGTGTTAGTTGCATGTAAAGTCAGTTTGTAAAGAACACAGAGACATGATGGAGCCAGGCATTTATCACCCTCTTGCCCATTTTTGAAATTACCCTGTGTGTCCTGTTTACACCTACCACATCATCACTGGACCCTTAGTCCTAGACAGAATCAAGTAGCCCTCATGTTTAGGCTTTTCTTCAGAAACAGAATGATCTATTAATGGAACTGAAGTTAGGTGCTGAGACAGTGGCTTACTGCTAAAACCAGTGAATTATGATTCAACTCCAAGGCCAGAAATTTTCATAAAGGATTTTTATGATATTAAGGACAGTTCTTATTTGGATGGGGAGATCTGAGTGTGAGGGAATTGTGAATAGGGCAACATTTTCTGATGTTCCTTAATAATGCCACTCAGTATCTGATAGAATTTGAAAACTGAGATACTTAACGATTGGACCCCAGAGTACAGAAATTAGAGCATATTGAAAAAAATATTTACCTCAAGACTGTTTGAGTTTCTTTCTTGTTGTTCCTGACAACTTTCTGTAAAAGGCAGAAAAATATTTTTCTAACAAATATACATAAATAATAATATGTACATAAATATACACTTACATATATTTGTTGATAAAATACAATCTTTTCACCTTAAATCATATAATGTAGGCATATAGAGTTACTAATATTCTTAGTGGACATACAATTGGAACAAATTTGACACAAATGAGAACCTTAGAATATAGAACTTGCATTTGTCTTCTACTTGGAAATTATGAAAGATGATTGTTATGCATCAGGAGAGACAAGCTCTGTTCTTCACTTGCTACACATTTATGCAAAGCCACTCAAACCCAGTGCCAGCTTTTTTTAACCTCTAAAAGAGAGATTACTTTCATGATAAATCTATTTTTATTAGATATTTTCTTCATTTACATTTCAAATGATATTCCCCAAAACTCCCCTATACCCCTCTCCCCCGCCCTGCTCCCCAACCCACCCACTCCTGCTTCCTGGCCCTGGCATTCCCCTGTACTGGGGCATATAATCTTCTCAAGACCAAGGGGCCTCTCCTCCCAATGATGGCCAACTAGGCTATCTTCTGCTACATATGCAGCTAGAGACACGAGCTCTGGGTGTATTGGATAGTTCATATTGTTGATCCACCTATAGGGTTGCAGACCCCCTTCAGCTCCTTGGGTACTTTCTCTAGCTCCTCCCTGTGTTCCATCCAATTGATGACTGTGAGCATCCACTTCTGTGTTTGCCAGGCACTGGCATAGCCTCACAAGCAACAGCTATATCAGGGTCCTGTCAGCAAAATCTTGCTGGCATATGCAATAGTGTCTGGGTTTGGTGGCTGTTTATGGGATGGATCCCCAGGTGGGACAGTCTCTAGATGGTCCTTTCTTTTTTTTCCCAAATGATTAATAGAAATAATATTTTAAAAAATGGCTCTCTACCTTTCTCTCAAAGATTTCTTTCATGTCTTTTATTGTAAGTCTTTTTTGGGGGGGGTGGTGGCAAATGGATATATCTGGAGGATATCATCCTTAGTGAGGTAACCCAATCACAAAAGAAGTCACTTGATATGCACTCACTGATAAGTGGATATTAGCCCAGAAACTTAGAATAACCAAGATACAATTTGCAAAACACAAGAAAATCAAGAAGAACAAAGACTAATGTATGGATACTTCATTCCATCTTAGAATAGAGAACAAAACACCCATGAAAGGAGTTACAGAAACAAAGATTGGAGCTCCAAACTTTGTAACTCCCTCCATGGGTATCATAATAAATATTAAGAGGCCTTCCAACTTTAACATGCGTTATATTTATTTAATTACAGAAGTTAATGAGCTAGGTATACTGGCACACACTTTTAATCTCAGCAGAGAGGGTCTAATCTTTGTGAGTTCAAGGTTAGCCTGGACTCCATAGCAATTTCCAGTGTAGCCAGAAATACATAGTAGTTTGTCGCAAAAAGAACACATACAAAACTGAAATAAAGATACTGACAGTGTTTTAAAATGTAGAATCTTTGAGCTAATACTCAAAAATGAAAAGAAAATCAAATGTCATCCCATGAGCGCAAAATGTTCTAAGAGAGAGCAGCACATCACTGAAACACAAGGAATTAGAAATAACTTTGCAGTTTCTGGAGGACATATTGCCAGTGAGGCAAGTCATCTGCCAGCAAAGAACTTGTGGTGAGTCTTAGCTTTATTGCTTAGATCTAGAAGAAGTAAATCTAACTTTTCTTACTTAGTTTCCTCATAAGTAAAATGGAAAGGAAACTACTTATTTTGATTATAAGATGACATGAGGGAAGGTGGAAATATAGCACATTCAAGTACTATATTCTCTTAGACATATGAAGCCATCAAAAGCCATCAAAAGTAAAAAAAAATAATCCTTTGAGAGAAATAAAGATTCTAACAAGAAGAGTAAAGGCAATATTTCAAGTAAATAAGAATGATTGAGATATCTGAAAAATTAGTAACTTTATGATTCCCAAAGAATTTGATTCTGCTTTACATAGTACACAACTGAACTGAGTTTTGTTTTGAGATGATTAAAAATAGTTGTAAACATCAGTGTATGTATCTACACTATACAGTCATTGGACTTCCAGAATCATCTAAGAAGCTGTTTTGATTAAGGGAGTGTATAAAAGTTCTATTTATTTAAGCAGCTCAGTGATTCACACTGGAAATTTTGCTTTATACTATATGAATCTAGGAATAATTATGTTCAGCCTGACTTCTCTGTAGAAATTTATCCTGAAATGTCCAGTTTCTCAAGTTATCTTAGCTTAACTGTCTAATGGATACTTTAATCCCATAACTAAAACTGTTCTTACATTCTTCTTCCCCATTCTTTTAACTTCATCCATATCTTGTATTACTCAGTGTTTTTAATTTCTTTATGCTAATATGCTGTTTTAGGCTTCAATGGAAATCAATTCAGCAAGTTGGCATTTGATAAAAAGCAGTCAAGATCAAATAATTAACACAAATGCTCTTTAGACAACTGCATGGGAGAAAAAGAAAGCAAAAACGTGGCCTAGGTAATGCCAAAGAAGGCAACGAGTTTCATTTTCTGGTGCTGTGATCAGAAGTGATTGCTCTGGGAAAAGCTAAGTGGGAAGTGTCTGAAGAGAGGAAAGGATAAGACAGACTAAGGGAAAAGAATACTCCAGAAGTCTTGGCAAGAGAAAGGTCCTGTAAGATTGATGGAGAGCATGTAAATTTACATGTAAATTCCATAAGAACAAGCTTGGTCAATACTGTTCACACGTGGATTATTATAACAAAATTAAAAAGAAAGAACTGCTTGATGAATCTTCAGGTGAATTAATGAAGAAATGACTTGGTCAGCAACAATATCACTGAAGATTTTAATATACATAATCCTAATATCAAAATAAGACAAAACAAAATAAGACACAAAATTTAACCACAGGGAATGACCCTCGATTGGATTCTTAGACAATTGTTTTATACTACAGAATGAAAACAAAGAACAGAGCTAAGCAGGCCCATGCTGTATCTTATAATCTATGATCCATAACTCAGGAATCTCACTGCAGATAACCATCATATCTACAAAGTTTTGTATGATAAGGTGTTCAGACAGGATCATTGTTAGAAACAGTGAAAATGATTTCTGTATCCAACTTGAGAGAAGGTGTTTTTTTTTGTTTGTTTGTTTGTTTGTTTGTTTGTTTTTGGTTTTTCAAGACAGGGTTTCTCTGTGTAGCCCTGGCTGTCTTGGAACTCACTCTGTAGACTAGGCTGGCCTCGAACTCAGAAATCCGCCTGCCTCTGCCTCCAGCGTGCTGGGATTAAAGGTTGCAGAGCAATAGTTGGGATAAGATTGTGGATTGAACTTCAAGGTCATGCTGTAGTAAAAATGTTCCCTATACCTCTTGTCTATTTTATTATCATGTAATCAGAGTTATCTCTTGAGTTCTGAACAAATATTGGAGTTAAACATCCTAAAGTTGTGGTTAGCAGTCCATAAAAGATGATAGTAAAAAGTCCCAAAACAGTTCATGCTAGCCAGATTTGAATGTGACCAAATCTAGTTGGTCTTTAAAAGGCCTTTTGAATATTAGTTGGGGTAAGCACTTATAACAAAGGAAGCATAAGTTTTCAATGAGAAACTTTAATCCAGTTATAGCCTAGATATAAGTTAGCATATATACATGCTTCTCTTCTTTCACGAAGATGATGAGTATAAATTTACACACTTCATACCAAATTCATATAAGACAAAGTATTAAGCTTGTTTTAACAGATAGTTGAATTGATAATGATCACTTCCTAAAAGTAGCCATACCTAATGAAAAAATAAAGCACTATCACTTTCAAGGTTGATAACTAACATTTTCCTACCAGGAAACAATTAAGTTATCAAAATAGACAACCAAGTTTCTTGTTCACCAGTTTTTAAAAGTTAAAAAAAAACAATCTAACCTTCTAATGTATTAGGCTTTGCATCTGGTAGAAATTCTTCTGCTTCGCTAAAATAAAATAAAAAGAACAATTTTTAATGTGTATATTTAACAAATGAAGAAGCTACTGGTTAACAACAATCTGCCATTCTTCATATGGAAAAAGCAAACCACAGAGATGTTGCTAAAATTCAAAATGGAAGGAGAATAATTTATAAATTTTCCCAATTTTAAATATATGATTAAATATAAATAAAACTGAACATCTTAGAAAGTTGCAACGTACTGTTTCATGTCATTAGGAACATTTGCATGACTGTACAAACATCACTATCTTTCACCCCCTGACCATGTTCTGAACACTAACACCATTTTTATTGTTTGTTTTATCCTCCAGGAAATCACTATTTTTCTTTGTGTCTTCAGGACTTTGAATAGTACAAGTAAGTAGTAATAGTCATCATTTTGTGATTTGTGCTAATTAGTTCAAAGTCATCCATGTTCATGAATAGTGTAGCATGTGAAGATTTTCCTTAAATAATAGATAATATTCTAAAGAATAGCAAATACAGTCTGCTCATGAATTCACCCACTGATGAATATTGTAGGCTGCTTTCCTCATTGGTCTATTGTAAATCATGCTCTTATTGATACAGGTTCACAAATACCTGTTGCAGTGCCTGCTTTCAATTCCTTGAAGAATATATTTAGAATTTCTGGGTCACCTGATAATTCTATGTTAACTTACTTAGGAAAGCTCCATACTGCTTTTCTCAATGATTTCACAATTTTATAATTTTAGTCATTGCAAAAAGGTTTTGGTTTCTTTGCATTCCTAATCCTTATTTTCTTTCTTTCCCTTTCTTTACCATCTTATCTCCCCTTTCTCTTCAGCTATGATCATCAGTTCAAAGTGGCATCTTCTGTGATTTTGATTTGTGTTTCCTTAGTTAGTGCTGTGGGGCTCCTTCCTGTGCTGTCTTTAGAGAGTAGTGATGTGTAGTATGTTTCCTCTGCTTTTTCTATATTACTTTAGAGCATTGTAATATTCAAATATTTTGCATTTTCTACTGTTCTGTTTGATTTTTGAGGTGTGGGGAATGATTGGAATATTGACATCATATATATGTAAATATATAGGATATATAAAAATGTATGTGTGTGTGTGCAATTTGTAACTATTTCTCATTCTTTGTATTGATTCTTTTATTCTGATTTTTGAATCAACCATATTTGTCAGAACACAGTATATTTCTTATTCTGTTTAATAGTTTATATTTTCACTTTTGTGGGTTACTACAGCTAGTGTGTATTGCTAATATTAATCTGAGTGCCCCAACTAAACCTTTTACCATGTCTACTTCAGACTCTTCTTGTAAGTCAGAGCTATATACTATAACCTTTAGATTACTTAACAAAAGTGAGCAGGAATTTTTCTGTGCTGACAGTACACTTTCTCTTACTGACCTATCAATATCCTTCAGGCTGTAATAACAGCTATAAACAACAATACCCTATTACATCAACAAATATCTGATCAAAACCATTTATATACAGGGTTGCAAGTGTTGAAATGAATATATAGAGACTATCTAGAAGTATAGAATCAAGGCAAGAGAAAACTTAAGACTTATAGTGGAGTCAAGGGATGGAGAATCAGAAGTGAGAAGGTTTTGATGCTCAACACTTGCTCATCTACACGTTTGCTAGCAGTCCCATTCTTTCCATAAGCCCTGCTTTCACTTCCTGTTTCTATATTTGCACTGCATTAAATTTTATGTACCCAGAAAGGAGGTCTTCTTGGCTGTATGATGATGTACTCATAATTCTGTGTATGAAGTAATGTGTTGGTTCAGTAGCAAGGATTTCTTCTTTCTGTAATATTATAAATCAGGTATTACAAACAACAGAACTCAAAAATGTACTTTCTCTATCATTGGCATTTTTGCATTCCAATAAACACTTTAACAAAAACAAAGTTTTAGAGAGTATTCAATTAATTTTTAAATTTAATTTTTAATTGAAATGGTTCTGTGAAGACATTCTAAAGTATGAGACTTGGTTTTGAACACAGTTTAAACATGGACATAGCACAGATGTTGAAGAATGTAAAATTCAATTTTTAGACCTTAAAATATTTTAATTACAGTTTATTACATTAAATAAAAGAGCAGAGATGGAACTCTAGGCTTTTCATAAGCTTGTTTGATAAGACATTTTAACACATACTCTGATCTATTTGTTGGGAAACACTGTGCTTCTGATTTGGCTGAAATTACATGTGTTTATTTTCTGTGGTTTACTGTAGCTTTTCTGTTAGTCTAAACACAAAAGTACAAAAGCTCTGTTAGGATTTTAATTAAGGCAATTGTCTCACTAGGAAATCCCACATCCTATGATTTCCAAAAATATGATTAGTACAGACTTTTGGACAGGGTGAAACCAAAGGCATCATTGAGTTTCTTATCATCATTTGGCAGCTTGGATATACTAACATGGATTGTACCCCATCATGATTAAGAAGTTTAATGGATGTTAAAAATACTTTCAATAATCTGTTACATTTAGTTAGGATCTTGAAAACTATGTAAGAAAAGCATTTTCCTTGTAAGACTTAGAAAGGTAATGCAACTATTAAGTGAGAATCGGAATTAAAACCCAGGTAATGGTTTTCTTTTTTGTTGTTATTTGTTTCCAGTGGTGTGGATTTGGGCCAGGTCTCCACAGATGCTGTGCAGCAATCTGACTTTCCACATATCATTTATAACTTCCTTTATAACTTAGCCAACCCATCTGGATTCTTCTTATTGACATGAAGCTGTCTGTGGATGTCCAACAAATATTGCAGCCCCAATACTACATGGAATGTAATGTTTAATTAATAAATTAATAAGGTTGAATTTCCAATAAGCTGTTCCCATTTTCCATTTTCCTTCAGCTAGCTGTTCTAGGTTTCTTTCTATCAAATACTTGAGTTTCATGTTCTGTTAATTATCTAACCTATACGGGATATCCACAGGCTTACGTAGATAATGATTTTACTTTAGGATACTTTGCTGTGTAATCAAGTGGCATCCTAGTAACAGAATGCTTGAGGTTGTCCTGCCTTCCCAGCTGCTGGGAGTTATGCATGCTACCTACCTTATATTGTAACTTGTCCCTAGAAGTTGTTTCTTCTGCCAAGCTTTTGCAAGAAGGCATGTCAAGCTCTGCAGCAGCTCTTTTCACGTATGTCTTGCTAGGCTCCATTATCTGAATTCCAGTTTCTTCAGTACTTTCAATATTTTCGCCAGATGAGGGCTGACAGCATTTGCTCAGGGCTAAGAACTTTTTCAGATTGCTTGTGCTTGTTTCTGTCTTGGGAGAAACAACGTGGCTTTTTGCAGATTTCCTTTCTTGTTGAACGTGATCTCCAGATATTTTTCTTAAGCACTGGTCTCCAACAACTTCTCCCAGGACAACCTCCTCCTCATCAGAAACCAGGTCCTCGCCTAAGCTACTATCTGAATCTTTTTGACCAATATCATGAGCTACTAGCCGAATTATCAGATCTGTTTTGTTATTAATATCTTTCAAAAGCTCTACTCTCGTGATATCAGGCCTTCTTACATTTTGAAATGAATTTCTGCCAACAGCCTAGAATTGAAAGTACAATAAATATTAAAAATAAAGATATTAGTCACTTTCCTGATATTACTTTGTATCATAATTCTTATTTATGATTCCTAACTTTAATCTAAAATATATCTTCAAATACCATTTCTAGTGTATTTTAACTATTTTAAAAGAATGATATAAATAAAAATCATATGCAATATTTGCTTGTATATGCCATTATTTTTACATTGTTATGATATAAATCTATCATAATTTATTCAAATATTCAGTCTAATAGAATGGCTTAAGTTTTATATTTTATTTTAAAATGAAATTACTGTTTTTGATTTTTTTGTCATTTTTCTTAAAAATTGTTATGGAATGACTTGTATTTTTATGAAGTCAATAAGGAACTCTAAAAAAATCTAGAAATGTCAAGAAAGAAATGTCAAGATTTTATAAGTATACCTAATTCTACTTATAAAAGCAATGACACATTGCAATCGTGATCTTTATACTACTTTTTTACTTCATAGTTTCATTCTTTGTTTTTGGAAAAACATATGTAGTCTTCATTTCTTTCTCATATGCCACTCAAATGTTCTTTTATAATTTTTATTATTATAGATACATCCAGGAAATGGTAACTATAATTAAAAAACCAGATCTCTTTATTTCTGTAGCCTTTGGCTATAGCACAGCAATTATTTCTAATTATCAACTAACATTTTATTATTTTATTATTAGTTAATTATAATCATTGTTTGACTCAATCTTTCTTTGCAACTTTCCAAGCTATATTTTCAAGTGATAATGTCTTAAAAGTATCTTCCATAGAAATTAATTATTTAGAAGCAACTCTAAATAATTAGAGCATCTTTATTATATGTAAAAAATCAGTAGGTTAGAAGATCCAAATATATGTAATATGTGTTGGGGATTTGCTACTGAGAGTGGTTTAGACATGTCTCATTAGTTGAAAAGTATAGCATCTCTAAGCAGAATGTTTAGCCATGAGGCAAAGTCAAGTGCCTAAAGTATTTCACCTTCCTTACTGTTTTTTTTTTTTTGGTCTGTCTCTTTGTTGAAAAAAAGACCTGATTATACTCAATGTGTCACATGAGATTTCTGTGCTTTTCATTCTGGTTCTTTATTATTATTGTTGCTGCCATTATTTAGTAGTATAGTAGTAGTAGTAGTAGTAGTAGTAGTAGTAGTATCAAATGAAATTTCTTCCCTCAAAAAAGAAAGTGGTATTTTTTTTTGTTGTTGTTGTTTAAAAATCACTGTTTTCCTTGGCTCATATGTGACCTAAATAAAGTTGAGAGCCAAGAAATGAAATTGTTATGGATGATTTAATAGATAATTTTAGTAATATTATTCTATAGGATGTTCACACAAAGCTTTCGCTCAGGGAATTGCTTATATATAAATGAAAACCACACACAAAACATGCTAATGTAGCAATGAGAGAACTCAGAAAGGAGAGGAAATTTCAAACTTGAAGGGACTATATTATATGTTCTTAAAAATAAAAAAAAAGACTATCGTGTTCTTTAAAAATGAAAAACTGAGACTACAGGATTATCGGTGCACAATAATTTTAGTATTTCAGTTAGAAAACAGGAAGCACAAACCTGCAATTTTACCACCAAGAGGCAGAGGTATGGAGCTAGAGGATGTTTGGGTAAAATTTTTCTGAGGATACATGAACAAATATTTGTTCATCTTAGAGAGCGTACAGGGATAGACTACAAAATATAATACAAACAAACAAAGGATAATCACAATTATATCCAGCTCTAGATTACTAGTTTCACTGAAACTAGTGATTTTATTTGGGGCTACTTACAGGAATATGAGTGAGAGTGTAGTGAGATTTGGTGAGGACACAGAAGGGGGAAGTACCCAAAGACAGCTTTCTTAGTATAAGTCCTAACCCAGCATGGATGGTGGCTCACTCACTCACTCTGAGCTTCATGTATAATATCTAGGCAGCTTCTCACTTTCTAGTAGTTGTTACTGCTGAATCTTATGATCCTCAGGAACTTCCCAAGGCTTTACATTTTATTTAATTCTTGAGTTTATTTAAATATATATATATATATATATATATATATATATATATATATATATATATTTGGTTTTTGGTTTTTGGTTTTTGGTTTTTGGTTTTTGGTTTTTGGTTTTTGGTTTTTGGTTTTTGGTTTTTGGTTTTTGGTTTTTTGAGCAGGGTTTTTCTGTGTAGCCCTGGATGTCCTGGAACTCACTCAGGCTGGCCTCGAACTCAGAAATCCTCCTGCCTCTGTTTCCCAAGTCCTAGGATTAAAGGCATGTGCCACCACTGACCAGCTAATTCTTGAGTTATAATTCTGTCTAAAAGGGAATGTTATATTTTTGAAGAAATACCTAGATATTTCCAGCCTTCATAGTGAGTTCCAGGTTGACAAGGGCTAAATAGTGGCCTGGTCTTTAACTCAACAATCAATCAATCAATCAATCAACCAACAACTAATTAACTTATTAGTTAAATAAGTAGCTAATTATTTAATAACCAGTTAATTATTAATCATTAAAATTTAATTCAGAGATTTTCAGAATCATATTGGAAAAAATTGAAGTGTTTATATTCTGCAGTTTTATACTTGGGTCAGTGACATGGTACAGATTACATCCTTAATAAAAACACACAACTTTCCAAAAACTCACATGCTTAATAGGAATAGTTTTAACAGAACCCTTATGCCAGGAAGAGGTTACATTTTATTGAGTTGATGATCCTACAGAGTCCTCCAAACATCACAACTTATTGATACGTCTATTGGCTATCCTTTATAACCTGACAGTAAATTACTATAGCTCTCGATACCACAAACATATGTTCTCAAATATAAAGAAATAGAGCTGGTGTCTAAATAGAAGTCTCATGTCTATTGATTAACTGTCATGAGGCAGGAAGGTATTTTGCATGCTACAGAAGGAGAAATGTAGCTTTCAATATCACCCAGCTATCAAACCTGAAAACTACCGCAGTGACCTGACTTCAAGATATACTCTTGTAATAGTGGTACAAAATTTATGACAGTAGCTACATACTTTTTGATTGGATGCAAACCCCAATCAAATGAAATAGAAATGATACCTGACACTGTTCAAGTGGCCTAAGACTAGATATAGCATTAGCTTAGGGAGAAACCAGTTACTATTAATCCAATAAAATGGTTTCTCATGAAATATTGCTATACCCATAGTGTATAGGGTGGGTAGGAAGGTGTGGATATCTAGGAGGAGTTGGGGGCAGGCATATGTTAAAAGAGTTCTGTTATGCCTTTATACACATGCTCTTATAAATGTGTATTTCTGTGCTTCAAAGACTAGTTTTAGTATGTGATCTCATAAAAAACTAGCATTAGGCCTTTCCTGTGAAATATGGATATGGCAAGTCCTTGAAAATCATGATTGTAGAAATGAGCTGATGTAGCTAACTCCCAGTTCAGCTGGAAAAATAACAGATATGGCTTTCCATGTATCTAAGAGAGGGTGGAAATCAACGAACTGGCTTGCTATTTCCCTGTTTCCTCCATTGCTGTGAATCTTACCTCTAAGTGTTTTACATCTTACCTCTAAGGGTTTCACATCTAGTCGTCCAAACCTATCCAATGAGATGCGTCTCTCTTTCTGTCCCGTTCCTATTTCTGACACATCGGTGGAAGAGGGGCCGATGCCACGTATGGAATTTCTTCTCAGCTCTGCTATGCTACATCCAGTTCTCTTTAAACAGTCCATCTTAAGTGTCTCCAGAGGCTGAGTTTTTATAGAAATAACTGCTAAGTGGTCTGAGATGATATTTGGATCGATTTTTATTGGTTTATTCCTGACATGTGGAACTATTCTAACTGGAAGTTCATCTTCTAAATCCTTTTTGGACTCTTTGTCTGAGTCAGAGCTCATTAGTGCAGCATGTTGTTGTGCCTTTTCAATGATTCTGTTTGTGTCTAGATCTCCAACTGCAGCAGTGTAAGAACTCTCTGTGGTAACTCTACACGATGGAACACTGGAAACTCCATCAACAATTAAGCTAGCTACCTTCTTAGGGAAGGCCTTCTTTGTACCTTTTATATCATAGAGTTCATTCTCAGTTCCAGATTGTTTTACTACATTACTGTAAACAGACTCAACAACCTGAGAAATTACTTCAATATTTTCTGGATCTAAAGATTGTTCTTCATTATTTGAATCCACAAGACTAATGTTACTTTTGGAAATTTCAGCTGTTACAGATTTTGTCAACTGAGATGCAATTTTATTTAACTCAGGCTTTGTTAAACTGGTTGTCTCTTTGCTAGTGGGGCCAGGTGTCTTTACTAGTTTAGCCAAGAACAAGGCCAAAGCTTCCTCTAAAACTCTAGAGTCTAACATTACATCTGTGATGGATGCTGGTTTTTCCTGGGACTTCAGTTCATCAATAATTTTCACCACCTTTTCCATAATCTTGACTGCTTCTAGGGCTAACTCTGAACTTGAAAGTTCCTCCTCTGCTTGAGGTTGAAATTCCGAATTGGAAATCTCCTTTACCATTGAAAAACCTATTATGTCAGAAATGACATCACTCTTCCCCATTAAATCTTCAAATACAGATGTAGGGGAGCCGTAGTGTTTCAAAAGGTTTGTATAAACAGAATTAACTACTTTTTCAATAGCTGCCTTGTCAGCTGAAGGCACAGCTTCTGATTCCTTAGCAGGTTGTACAACTTTGATTTTACTTTTGGAGATAAATTCTTGCATTGAAAATAATATTTTTGAGGTTATTTTTTGCATTTCAGTCTCTTGAGATTTTGTTCTTTCTGGATGGCCTTTTGGAAACACAGATAAAAGCTTTGATAAGAACTTCACAGCAATTGTTTCTATTATGTTATAAGATAGTTTACGAGGACCTGATGGCTGTGATGGAGTAGTTAAGAGAACATTGGTGAGGATACTTTCAACAACATTGTCAACTTCTGCACACTGAATTGGAGTCAACTCACCACCAAAATAGTTCTGCAACTGGTTGCCAGTCACTTCTCGTAGAACTAAGTCAACTATGGTTTTTGAAAGGAGTTTGCATCCACTAATTATACATTTTTGTAAGATTTCCTGTGATCCAAATTGTGGCAAAAGATTATTATAAATTGTCTGAACCACCAGTTGAATGACTTCATCATCATTTGGATGCAAGGATTCTACATATTGTATAATCAAATCTTCATTTTTGGAAATCTCTGCTGCAATTGTTTTTACTAAATTTGATTGAAGGAAGTCGAGTTGTGTCAACACATTTTCTGGAGTTAGTTTTGTTTTGACATTGGATAGTTTTGAAAAGACTTTTGCTAGAAGACCAGAAGTCACATCCTCTAAAAATTTGTAAGGCAACTGTATGGTATAGGGAGATGTGGTCTGACATTCTTTACTTACTGTTTGCACCACATTTTGGACCTTTTTCTCAACATCTTTTGATTCCAGAGGCACACATGCTGAAGCTGGTACCTCATCAGAAAATATCAAGTTAAGCTGATGCTGAAAAATTTCATTTATCACTGTGCTGGTTAGCCTTTTTGCTAAATTATCTCCATTACTGTTGATGTTCTCACAAATAGACTCTTGGGATTTACACTCCTTTAAAACGTTGCAAACACAAGAGTGAACAATTTTATTGACTATTGATTTCTCAATTGATGGTATTTTCTCTAAGGCAGGCAAATTGTCAGAAAAGGGCTGTTCAGGTGTTTTCTGCACATCCGACACTTGATCCTCATTTTTAATATTTGTGCTGGATGATGGCTTTTTTATAGCTGTTTCTTTAAGCTCAGGAGGTGCTGTATGAACTGATTCTTCGGCTGCTTGTGAGAGTGCTTCATTTTCTTTATCTGGCCTAAATACCTTAATTTCTGCATCTGAAAGCTCCTTCGTCATTGAATCGACAAGTCTCATAGCTGTGTCATGGAGTTCAGCTGGCTTTTGATCATTTGTATCTGTAGTTTTATCAGTAAATGTAAATACTAGTTTGTTCACAAGTTCAGAGATCACATCTTCTAGTAACTTGGCAGGAACAATTTTAGATTTACTTTCTGATGACTTAGGATGGTCTGTCATACTAGACTTACTTTTCATCTCTTTTGACCTTTTGGTCTCATGCTCCTCTCTTCTTATTTTAGTTTCTGTTTCTTCACTCGCTTTCTCTTTAGCAGTGATGTTTCTGTGAACGGATGAGGATAAATACTTTGCTGGAACAAGCTGGGCAGAATCCTTGTCCTTAAGTATAACCAATGCTTTATCACTTGTGAGGCTTCTGCTGTATATTGGTCTAGAAAAATCCAATGGCTCTTGAGAAGATATTATGAAAACATTGTCATAAATATTTTCAATGACATTTTCAACACATTCATTTTCTGAGTATGGTTCGTCCTCTAGATCAGTTTCCGCTACAGACTGTTTCCTCTCCTCCGTGACTGGCTGTTGGTGAATTAGCACACTTTTTTCTGTCATGGTCTCTTTATCCTTACTCATGGGCCTATCATCTGTTTTGACTGAACTTTTACTGACATCAAGCTTCTTTTCATTTTGTTTTTTCAAATCTGATCTAAGTACCTCCTTCTCAGGACTGTTTTCCACAGTCTTAGCAAAATGGGTGAAGATTTCAAGAATTTGTCCCCGCTCATTGACTAGTACTAAGTTCTCACTCCCAGTTTCATTACCTTTATATTTGCTGCTCAAATGTTGCACCTGAGCCCCTCTGCCTTTCATGGTGGTGGGTGGAGGCATTGCTGACTGTTGCACTTGACTACCCTGGCTTTTCATGGTGGTGCGTGGAGATGTAGGTGACGGTTGCACCTGACCCCCTCTGCCTTTCATGGTGGTGGGTGGAGGCATCGCTGACGGTTGCACCTGACTACCCTGGCTTTTCATGGTGGTGGGTGGAGATGTAGGTGATGGTTGCACCTGAGCACCTCTGCCTTCCATGGTGGTGGGTGGAGACATCGCTGACGGTTGCCCCTGACTACCCTGGCTTTTCACAGCGGCGGGTGGAGATGTAGGTGGTGAGGTGGTCTCTTGGGTGGCAGGTTTGACTTTGCTTTCGTCTTCTTTCTTTGCCTCTGTGACGCCTGCACTTGGTCCTGATAGAAGATTGATGATATTACTTTTCATAATGGTAGCTATAGAGTTAAGTATTGGATCTTGGGTGTCATCTTTTGTAATTGCTGTGTTTTTAGATAGAGCAAGCTGGTTCTGTTTTAAGAAGCCACTAATCTGCATTGATGTCTTCTTTGGGAGGAGCTGAACCCTCTGGGAGATATTTTCTGAATCTAGAAAGGAGAAGAAAGTTGAACACCAGTCTCCTGAAAATAGTGGCTGAATCTTGAATGTAGAGATTGCCTTTTGTGCCAAAGAAGAAACCATTTCTATAACCATGTTGCCAGTGCCATCCTTCTGAATATCATCAGCTCCTAATTTCCTTATGAACTGATCATAGACAAAATTAGATATCTCATCAATTGTCTCCTTCGCAATTGGTGGGAAAGAAAATATTTCTTCAGCATGTGGTAATATTTTGATTCCACTTTTCCTAAAATCTCGTATGAGAGAGTTTGCAAACTTAATAGCTAAGCTTACAATTTCTGCCTCTGGCAAATCTTTTTTCCTGGTGCCATCAGTAAGAGTTAAGAAGGAACAAAATTTGTGAGCAAGGTCAACAATTACATCCTCTAAAAATGCAGCTGAAAAGAGAGAGGATGGTGCCTTTTCTTTCCCAGATTTAGCAACAACAGAAGCACCACCAAAATGAGGTAATTTACTTGAATGTGAGTCTTCACCATATAAAAATAACTGCAAATAACGATCCATGATTTCTTTAATAACCGAACCAGCTATTTTACTGAGAAATGAACCTCCCTTTTTGTGTGCATCTTTCTTTACTTCTGCTTGGAATTCAGAGTTCTTCAAAATATTATTGCATACAGAGTCAATGAAATTCTCAGTTGTTTCATATATCATACTGGCTGTATCCTCTGCATTAGCAAACCTGATCTCATGTTCAGAAATTTCTTGCATAATTTCATCAGTCAGTTTGGAAGCTGCAGCCATGAACTCGTCAACATCATCTGGCCCAGCCTCCTCCTTCTCCTCCTTCTTTAGTTCATTTTCAGTGTCAGCTGAAGGAAAGATGTTTTCTAAAAGCTTGTAAATCATATTTTCTATCAGAGAACAAGGGAGCACTGTAATACATGATGGTAATGCATTGGTATCCTTCAAGATGACATTGAGGACATTTTTGATGATATTTGCAGATTGAGGTGAAGAATAGGAAGAAGGCATTAATTCTCCTGAAACTAATGATCGCACCTGGTAATCATACATTTCTTCCAATAGAAAATGATACATTTTCCTTCCCAAACACGAAGTGTCATATTGAACAGCCCTGTGTAGTTGAGTGAGAGATTTATATTCACAAAATATATTTCCATAAACTGAGTTGACTGTTTTTTGAACCATTTCTTTATATGTCTCTGAAAACCATAGACTCTCATCCAAATGTTCTGCAACTAAAATCTCGGATGAAGTGAACTCAAACACAATTGATTTTACTAATGTTGTAACAATGTCCATTATTTCTGCTATTGCTCTCTCTGGGGTTTCCATACTCAAGGAATTCTGTATAAATGTCTGAAGAATTTTGCATAAAAGCTCAGTGATTACTTCTTCCAAAAAGACAGCTGAGTTCACAATGAATGACAGCTCCCTTTGCTTGGTGCTTGTCGCTGCTTTCTTCTTGCAGGTTTGAGCCACGGAAGCTGAGAGAATACTTTTATCTCCTGATAAGAATGACTCTAGATGATGATTGAAGATCTCTTTTATTATAAAATTTGCAATTTTTGAAACAGGTATGCTACTTAGGCCCTTTTTATCTTTTGTAAGAGACTGGTACAGATTTGAATGGGAAAGATCAGCATAAATGGAGTCGACCATCGACTGCATTTCCTTCTCTGAAATCATACTCTGTTTTTCATTTCCATGTTTTACAATACATATTGCATGTTTTGAAATTATTGACATAATTTCATTAATCAGTTTTATGACTGTGTTACTTAACTCTGATTGATAAGTGTCAGAATGTTCTACACTGGAATCTGATGGATTTATCTGAGACATAAGCTGAGTGACTATTTTCTCTACATGAACATGGGAGAGCATGGTAGTGTACATTGTTGAAGCCTGTCTTCGGAATCTTGACTTACTAATGTCATAATGGACTCTGTTCACCAAGACATTTTGATTAAGTTTGGAATGTAAGTGTAAAGGAACATTTGCTACAAGATCTGGTGGAATTTGGAAGTAAGAAATTTCACTCAGAATGACTTCGGTTATCTGGGAAGCCAGTGCCTTTGTATCATTTAGAAAATCTTTATAAGGCATGTTTTCTATTTCATATTCTTCTAATACTTTGTTGTACACAGTGTCAATGATGTTTTTGAGTATATCTCCTTCTACTGGGGATAAACTCAACCGTTCTTCAGCATTCTCTATAGTGGTAATCCGAGCTTTTGAAAGTTCCTCTGTTATCCAATATATGAGGTTTTCAGCTTTATCAAATAAGATATTTTCTGAGTTTCTTGCTGAGTCCAATTGTACAATGCCAACCACCCTATGAAATATTTTGCTCACTACACCGGAGACCAAATCTTCCAAAAATGTTGAGGAATAAGCACTTCCATAAAGTAAGTCCTGCCTGTCATCATCAGAATATTTGTACGATGAAGTAGATAATTGCTTTCTTTCCAAAAATGGCTGAAGATGGTGTTCACAGATATATTTAATAATAAAACCTGCTATTTGATCAATGAAAACATCATTACTTTTTGCGATATTTTGTTCCACTGATTCAGGAGAACCAGTGTTTTCTAAAATATTTGTGAAGACTGCATCAACAAGATGCTGAACATCGTTTTCTGAGTACAGGGACTTGGTTTTATCTTCATCTTTTGAAAATCTAATTTCATGTTGGGAGATTTTTCTCCTAATATCACTGATCAGGTTGGAAGCAATTTCATTAAAACTGACTCCTTCTTTATCTTTTGAAGCTGCTTGGTATGAATCAATTTTAGGGGCAGAAGGAAAAAATTTAGATAATAGTACTCTGATCATATCTTCTAAAAATGTATATGGTAGTAATGTATTATATAGAGGTAAAGTCTGGTTTGGTTTACTAGATTTATTGATGTCACCAAGAATATCATAAACAGTATGATCGGTCACTGAATTAGAACAAGAAGCAGCTGGCAAATCACCAGAAAACAGGGGGTGAAGAAGGTAGTCTGAAATAGCAGCTGTGATTAATTTGGTGATATTTTCCACAAAAACTTCACCATTTACTGACTCATTAATGTCAGGATCTAGCCCATGCTGCTTCAAAACATTCCTATATACTGAGGTCACAAGTTCATCTACAATGTCTGTATTACTAAAGGGAAAGGATGGTTGCTTATCACATAGAATTGGAATCTTAGCTTTGTCTAAATGCTTATGTACTGAGCTTACTATTTTTTGGGTCATATTTTCCAGCTCAACATTAATATTAGTATTAGGACTAAAAATCTTTGATAAGACTCTGGTGACAGTTTCTCCTACCAACTTATCAGGGTAAATGCCAAAAGGTGATGGCTTCTGGGACTTGTGAGACTCTACAACTTCACTGAGAACTTGTTTTACCATGTAAGATACTTCATCCAGTGGAGTTTTGGGGCGAGGTAATCTCTCTCCACACAAAAATGGCTGAAGATGGTTTTCAATAATCTCTTGGATAATGAAACTGGCTAATTGGTCAATCATAATTGGACTTCGACTAATTATATTTTTCTGTATTGAATCAAGAGAAGTAGACATTTGCAAAATATTACTGTAAACAGAATCTACCATCTTTTTGAGATTTTTACCTGTATGCAGACATTGATTATCATAGATGGTGAACCAGATTTTATGTTTTGAAATGGCTGACATAACCTTATTTGTTATACAGTTGGACATTTCATTAAAATCTGAACTTGCCAAATACTTTTTTTCTAAAGATGAAGACTTAGTAGACAAGGAAATAAGTTGAGCTAAGACTCTTCTGATAACATATTCTAAAAATGAGTGTGGTAACATGGTACTATAATCTTTTGAAGTCATGGGTTCAGAGTTAAAATTTTTAAAACTATTTTGAAGTTTATACAGTATGATTTCAGCATTGAGAGTGTGATATAGATTTGATCTGAGCTTTCCCTTGAAGCAAGATGGAAGCTGATAGTCTATAACCTCTAATAGTATGCTGTTAGATATTCGTTCAGCTACTGGAGTATTATCATAGGGTAGATTACCACTACAGGTTACTGTAAATTCATATTGCTGTAAAACATCATAATAAATGGAATCAACAATCTTAGTAATACATCCTTTATGGGCTGATGGAAAATATAATCTTTCTTCAGGATACCTTAGGACAGTAATTTCAGCATCATTTAACTTTTTCACTACATTGTTGATAAGTAATGTATTTATCTCATTTAGCCAGGCTTCAGTGATGTTTAGATTTTTCTTCCACAATGATGTAGACAAATTATAAAATAATTCTGAGATTATCTCCTCTAAAAACGTGGCTGAAAAAACACCACCATTTACACCTCTTTGACATAGCTTATGAAAGCATACTGTGTTGATTCCCCTTGATTCTTTTCCATCAGGAAATGACAAAGAGATAGATTTTCCTGCATGTTTTTTGCCAAATCGTGTGTGCATTTTAAAGCTAGTTGCATTGGTATTATTTAAGGACTTGGTCAAGAAGTTGTTGTCATAGCTCATGAACCCTACATGGCCTTTCATCTTTTCTGGTTCTATTAATTCTTGCCTTTTTGCTTTTGTAATGAAAGGCTGCATCTCTCTTGTTCTATAGTTCCTGTATTTGTTTTCAAAAGGAGCTTGCTGTAAACCATGAGATAGTTTGTCCATCAGAGATTTAACCAAGCTATGGGAAATCACATTAAGTATACAGTCTGATGATAATAAATCTTGATCAACGTCTGCCAGATTTTCCAACAGCTCTGATATATAATCTCCTTGAAATTGTTCACAGTCCATTGGTGCCTTACGATAATCAAAACCTCCACCTTGAACATTTGGAAGAACTTTGACATGTTGACATTCTTCTGGTATTTCACAAAAATGTGAACTATCCTCAAAAAATGGGGTGCCCCCTGTGCACTTTTCTAGAAGTGTTCGAATAAGTTTCTCACACACAATATTGAGAAGAAAAATTGATTTAGGGGAAAGTCCTAGATTGTTTGCAAGGGTTCTATTACTTGGTTGATTATTTGAGGAGGAAAATGTTTTTGCTAGTTTACCAGAACTCATATCCCCATCAGGGACCTCATCTGGTAAAAATAAATCTAAAACAATATTAAAGACTTCATTGACAACTTCTTTGGATTCACGAGATCTTAGGCTGCCAACCAGACTGTTTAACCTACGTGCCAGGTAATTTAATTTATTCTTTTGAGCAAGGTGATCAGTTAGGGGAAGAGATGATTCCAGCTTCCTGGGGCCTATCTGATTTTCTATGGTATTGACTTTGTTGACCATGGGCAAATTATTTTTAAGTGTGGGATATGACTTGTTTCTTACATTATTTTCAAAATGATTTATTCCTAATACTTTGGACAATACAAAGATCACTTCTTTTAAGAGATCTTGAAAGATATCATCAAAGTCAGAAGAAGTCACTCCTGGACAGAACGTGTACTTTGCTTTTATGGAAGCGTGCTGGGCCTTGTCAGCATTTATCATGTTTCTATTAGAAAGAACTTCAACAGTAACTTCAAAAATACTAAAAGCGAGATCTCCAATGGAAATAGACCTGGTTTTATACAATTGAGAATGAATTAAGATATTTTTGTCAAATATTGCATCTTGGATTTCCCATGCTTTCTCTTTGATGCATTTTTTGATGCCATCAGAAATGTTTAAAATTAGGTAGCAGATAACTGCGTCAGAGAGATGCTCACAAAACTGACAAACTGAAAAATTACTGTAAATGCTCTTTAGAAGCTGATCTGCATCATCAATTTTTTTTGAGAGTGAAGATACATGAGGAAACTTCTCAGTAGAAACTAAAAAAAAAAAAAGAAAAAAAAAGAAAAAAATAACAGAACCATGAAAGCATTTTTAGTATGGCTTATAGGAAATGTGGAAAAAATTTAAAAAGAAATAGGATTTTCCCTAGATACTTCTCAACATCCTGCCATAGCTCCAGTGATATAATTATTTAAAATATATTATATCAAAATATGTGATGTTATGCTGCATTTACTTGTAAGATCTAAAAATTTGTTTTATACTATCATCTTGAATAAAATACTAGTGCATCAACTCCAGTTCGGTTGATGATAGACTGAAGCAGCAGAGGCAAGCCTAAGGACTTTGTACTCTTTTTAATTCATGGTGCATGCTCAACCAAAATTCTCTAATTTTTTATCCCCCTCTTATCTGCAAGCCTACGGAAAGAAAATATCTTCTAGATACAATGTATTAATAATTAGGTTAGCAACATTTTAATGCACCATGAACATTTAAAAATAATCAAATAGTTATTTTACCTTTCTAAAGCTATTTTCAGAAAATCAAAATGTACAAGAAAAGAGATCTTTTAAATAACCTTTCCTATTTTCTCTAAGCTATTCCAGTTTGAAATCTAAGTTTTTCTTACTTACCTGCAGTTTTGAAGTCCTTCAAATGTGTGATCACAGACGTCGTAACATGTCTTGCAACCAAATGCATTTCATTTGGGCCAAGTTCATGATCAGCGAAAGCAATGGTCTTGGTTTCCTCCACAGTCTCTGTTGTCATTTTGGGGTTTTTATTTCTCCATTTGTGTAATAAAGAAAAATCCTCTTGGCAGTCTTCAAGACCGCCACTTTCCTCCTCCTGAATGAGGGTTGTTCGGCTACACCATGTTTTGAGCAAAGTTTTCTCTGAATCTTTTTGTCCTTCACATACTTCAGACAAAGGAATTTGCCTTGACATAAAAAATGGTTTCATGGTCTCTGTGCTTTCACTAGTGTTTGGTTGATGGGGAAAGCCATAACTTGACAGTACTGTGTTTACAATATTTTCTGCAGCCAAACATATTTTGAGAGGGGAAGCAGTTGTCTTAATTTCATTTGGCTCAGCTGATTTGTTGGTCTCATAATGAAAAACCCTCGGATTTTCATGTTTCCCCGTTTCTATAAATGACAAAACTTGTTTTAGTGATTCTTCTGTGGAATTGTTTACTTTTTTAAACAATTTTTGTAACACACTCCCTTCAGGGAGAAAGTTGTGAGTTTTTCTGACTTGCTCAAATGGTGGAAAGTTTGGTTTCCTCCGGCCGTGGTCCTGTGCTTTGTGTCTAGAAGCTGACGGAATAGCTTTTGAGTTGGACCTCACCGTTGGCTCTAAACTTTTATTTGTGTTTTCTACACAGGAACTGATGTGTGAAGATGAATTAGATGAGACACTATACTTTTCTTTCATATCATCCTCGGAAGTAAACCCCAAGCCTGACACACTCCCTTGTGGACTCTTCTTCCTCCCAGGAGTGTCATTCGAGTTTGATGGAGGCATTTTCACGGGAGTTGCAAATTCAACCTGATTAACAATGTAAACATTCTCGGTTCCTTGGAACCAAGTTTTGGTAGGAAGGTTTTTGATCAAAGACTCTTCGAAATGGGAGCACTGATCTATCAGTGTACCAATGATCTCACTTGCAGTGATATTTTCTTTCAGTATGCTAACTGGAGATGGTTCCATTTGGCTTATTTCTTTGTCTAGCTTATTCTTGATTATCCTAAGCATGCCGCTGACAGCAGTGACAGAATATGTCAGTAATTCTGAATGGAATAAGTGAACCTGTAAGAGTGTATTCTGTCCATTGTCTTTGGATATAATAGTGCCTGGCTTGGATTCATCCCCAAACTTTCTAAATGGTAACTTGGGCAGCATCTTTTTGCTTAATTGTCTTTGTTGCACTTGAAAGAGATTGTCTATTGGCATTTTCACTATTTCAGAAAACTCATATTTAGAGATATGCTTAAACTTCAAGTCCACAAATGACTCTAACATGTTTAAGACTCTTTCTACAATCTCATGCACAATTTGGTTGCTAGGGCTCATAGACACTTGGTCTGTTGTCTTTGAGTTACAAGTCTGTAGGCCACCGAGGATGTGCTTGGTGGGAACTCCGTGCTTACTCTTCTTGGTGGCACCGTGTTCTTTCCTACTTGTTAGAATTCCCTTACTATCCTGAGTAGGCATCTGAGACAAGAAGCACAGCTGTAATTTTTCAAAGAGCATTTCAACAATTTCCCGTCCAAACATATTGATTTGGGCACTCGTGTCCTCGGCTCTAGTAGAGACACCTTTAAAGCGGCTGTAGAGGCTGTTTTCACACTCTTCAAGAGGTGGCAAATTTAAAAGTGAAAGCGAATACTCTAAATCTTTGGCTTTTATTGAAATTTCAGTTAAAATGTTTTCGGCTACGGTTAAAAGTTTAGACTTTTCAGTTTCTGTATCACTTGTTTCTGTTTGCCATTTGTCAAACATTTTTTTCAATATACCTTCTTTAGGAAATATCTGTTCTAACTGTGAGGAAACATTTTCTAAATAAAAACATGGTTGCTCCGTAGGATAACCTGCACCCAGGTTCTGCTTGGATAGGCGATGATCACTCAGATTTGGGATGTTATTTGGAAAAGCCAAATTGTCGTTGTTTGTAGCATATAACTCTTGTAACACTGCATTAGCAATTTTACTTGCTTCAAGGATTTCACTAGATGCTAAGACTTTTGTGTTAAACATGGCTCTGTGTTGTGCGGCTCTCTCAAGACTGCTCACAATTACTTGTAAAATGTCAGTTATTATATTTGTGGCATAGAGTCTTAATTCTGCAACTGGTAATTTTGTTTTCAGTGTGGTTTTGGTATCTTCTGCTTGTGGTGTTTGTGGCAGCCCAAGGGCTGTTTTGGATCTGCTCTCTCTTGGAGTTTTCTCTCCAGCAGACAACTTGTTCTTGATTTTGGTCTTAGTACTGCTAATACCAAGGTGTGGTTTTGTTTTGAATTTAGAGAGAGAGGTGATTTTTGATCTCATTTTTAAACTTTGTTTGCATCCTGGCCTTGGGCTGTTCTTTGGGCTCAGTTTAGCATTATGTAGTCTAAGAAGGTATAAGTCATCGTAACTACCTTCAGGTGGGTATCCCTCTTCTAGATGCAGGGACACAAAATTTGATAACTTTTCTAGAACTACTTGAACTAAATATTTTCCAATTTGCAATGGTGAATATGGCAAAATGGTGTTTTCTAACACAAGAGCATTTAAATTGTCAGCGTGTGGATGCATCTGTGGTACCCCCAGTCTCAGAGGACTACTTCTTTTTCTTGTTGGCTTAGTTTCTCTAGAACCTGGCAGTTTTCCCGAGGAGCTATTGCTGCTGTCATGCATTTCTCCCTCTCTTTTGCTTTTATTATTTTTGTACAAGGATGTTACAATCACAGAGTGCATCTCACTCAAAACATTTTCAAGTATATCATTTGATACATTGCTAATACGTGACTGAAAGAATTTCTTCTGTGTTGTAGCTGCTGTTTTACTTTTAGACTTTGACACTGCATAGAAGCTTTCATTAGATGGAGCTATGTGGCCTATGATTACCATTATCTTTTGACTCAGCTTCTTCAAAACCTCTTCCATTGTCCTGAGAATTTCGGTTTTTTCTCTTGATCTGGATTCTCCTTTTCTCATAAATATTTCTTCCAAAACATCTCTCTGGCTTTCTTTTTCTACTGCTACTTGGTTTTCTTCTAAGGAGTCACTTGTACACTGTGGCAATGCGGTAGCTTTTTCCTTCTCTTTGTATCCCACCAAATCTTCACTTGAGATGGTTAGCTGTGAACAGCTAGAGTTCTCTGGTGAGGATAAAATGAATTCCTTTATAGGTTCTTTATTGTGTAAAATCTTTAAGATACTATTAACAATTTCACTCACAATCATATTCTTTTGAAATAAAATGTGGTTTGAATATGTGTGCATACTTTGTACTTCTAAGTCTAAATCATTTTTGATAAGCTTCAGAATAGTACTGGCAATGAAGGCAGCATAGTCCTTAAGGCTAGTTTGTGATAAATGGTGTGTAGTTCCAAAATTTTCTCTGCAGCTGGCAAAAATGGGTTCTACAAGCTCTTGGCTAGGGACTGTTCTGGTTGTTAATTTTAGGACATCCACATAAGATTCAGCTTGGCCTGGTTCATGAAAAATGCAGTTGTCATCTTTACCATTTTCGAATTGTGGGCTAACAAATACATTTCCTTTAGACTGAAAGGCAAGAGTCATTAGTGAATTTATTCTCTCTGTGGCAAAAGACTGTAACCGATTGAAAATAGTTTGAGTAATGCGGTTTGCGTTTTCCTTGCATAGGTCAGGAGCGGGTTCCTTGGTGTCGTCTTTGCCATTTACCGGTACCTGATAAATATCAGGAGAACCCAAATTCTTATTTTTTGAATGTGAAAAATGCCCTGGTTTTTCCTCAGTTCTCTGTGTTATGGAAAGAGGCTGTTGGCTCTGTGGTTTTGGAAAAATATCATAGATGGCCACTCTTGCAGGAGCAGAGTCCTTTGCATTTATGGCAAGCACGACCAAACTTGTGAGGTTATAAAGCACAATATCTACTATATCTTTGGACACCAAAATGACATCTGCTTTAGGAACTGAGACTTTAGGGATAATATTTGTACCCATAGCTTCTGGTTCAAAATTTGCTTCTGAGTGTTTTGCAGGTATACCATATTTCGGAGTAGGAGTGGCAAATGAGAGATTATTCTGATACACAATGTTTTCATAAATATCACGTAAGATTCCTTCAATGGTATCTTGAATTTGCAACTCAAGTATTTTTCCATATTCTGTTTTATTGACTAGCTGTTCAATAATACCAACTTGCTGATCTGAGTCATGCTCTTTGTCAGAACTTTTCTTGTCACACTTACTTTTGCATGACATAATATCAAGCACCTTGTTAACAACTTGACTTGCAATATTCTCAGAAACTACAATGTTATTTGTCATGAGAGGACTTTCTTGTTCTTTATCCAACTCATGTTTGATGCCTTGTAAAATTTTTCTAGCCACATCTTTTGCATAAATATTTAATTTGGACAAAGACATTTGACACCACGTGTCCATCTGTTCTGGATTGCCATGGTCCGCTAAACAGGGAAGTAAATTATCAGAATGTGAATCTTTGCCTGACAATGCTTGGCTTAATGACCCGCCTTCTTGATGTACTGGCAAAGTCACTGGAACTGTGAAGCTGACTTGGGGACAGAAGAGAGATTCTACTTTGGAAGCAGCAAAGGTTTCTAAATTTCCTAATATTGCCTGCACAATATCTTCAACTACATTTATTTTGGTCTGCTTGTCAACATTCCAGCTGGACTGAAGATCACATGCATCTTCATTTAAGCCACCGACAGGGGCATTTCCACCATAGGTACACTCACGGAAAGAAACGTTGGCTGAAAAGATGATGGCTTTGCATCTGTTTTCACTTACATGTCTTTCTGTCATGGCAGCTGAATAAAGCTTATGAAATACCGTCCTAACAACATCATTTACCACTAAACTTACATCTGTGTCAGATACTAAAGGGCCCATCATTTGATCCATAAAGTGAGCAGATGTTTGAGTAGAGGATGTAGGAGCATTGTGTGGCATTCCACTAAAATGGGCATGAGAGAGTGAAAACACATTTAATTGACTGAGTAGAGCACTTTGAAAAATTTCATTCAAAATATTTCTTATAATGGGGATAATTGGAGATCTCTGTGGTTCTTTGAGTTTCACTGCAATTTTGCTTAAGGTTCTCTCTAGACCCATCTGGTCAGTAGAAAGGGTTCTAGTTTCTTCATTGAATGAGGTGGTATCTCTAATAAGTTCTTTATTTTGTGTGTCATCATCTAGAAATGAATCTGATTCCGCTCCTCCAGGAAGAAAATTTCCATAAGTTGGTCGGTATCCATAATTTTCATTGCTTTGGTTCTCAGATTCAGGTTCAGCAAACATATCTGAAGATACTACGTCTAAAATTAAATCGATGATGTTTGTAAGAATTTGTGTCTCCTCTGGTGATCTCTCTTTATCTATCTTACAATCGTGTGGGTTCATATTTAATTCTGTTTGAATGGCTTTCAAAATACCATTTGATACCTTCTTTGCATGGCTGTATAAAGTGGATTGCAATGATTTATCATGAGAATCTGCAGGAGAATTATTCCCTTCACATTCCCAGTCCACTGTATGGTCTTTTTTATTTTCATCATTAAGAATACCAACATTTTCTACACTTCCACTTGCAAAATGTTCCAGTTTAGCAAAAACCATGTTGAGAATATCTGAAGCAATATTTTTCAGGTTTTGGGGGCACATTTCTTTTGGGATCTCTGTTTTGGAAGACAATGGAAGATCATTTTTTGTTTTGCTTTTGGTCACCTCTTTATTATCCTTCATAATTTTAGAAATTATGTTAGAGATTATGTTGGTGCATTTGGCCATTTCCTCCATGGTTGAAGCAAATGATAGGTTGTCTATGTCAAGTGATTCGGGGACAGTTTTCGGTCCAGAATTTATGGTGCTGGTATCAATGTCAACATCACATAATTTTGCAAGGACATTTTCCAGAATTGCTTTGGAAATGAGCTGAGTGTTAGACATTGTTGGAGGATCCTTATCTATGGTTTCTGTGTTTTGATGACTGCATGATGGCTGAGAATCAGGGTGATCACCTGTAAGCTTGCCTAACATCTCATGCAGCGTATCCCCAATTTGATCTAACACCTCCAATTTGGAACTGACCTTGAAATCTTTTTCATCAGCTAAGCTGTGCTGAAGGCAAGGTTTAGCCAACAACTGGCAAAAAGAATTTTTATCCTGTTTATTTGACAAAATACTTTCTTTATGAAAATTGCCAGACTCACATATAGATGTAGATAATGTTGTATTTGTACAGGTTGAAGTATTTTTTTTATCTTCATTTGTACTTGATAACATTTCACAAATGCATGTCAGTAATGGACTTTCCATAATGTCATCATTGACACTGGTAACATGGGACTCTACTACTTTATTGGAATCAGTGAACCACCCTTTGGTTTTATGGCACTTGGGGTGGTCTGTCTCCTTAACATTTGGGTTTATTTTGTTGATTTCTAGTTCACTTTGTATAGCTTGCAAAATAATGTTGACTATTTTCATTGTGTAAGTACTAAGTTGAGAATGTAATGATTTCTCTATCAGTGAAGATTTGTTGCCTATCTGCAATTTTGGACAAACAAATAACTTCAGCCTTTTAAAAATTGTATTAGTGATCTTATCGGTAATATCATTTACACGCTTTGGTTCACATTTTCCAGATCTTAACTGGGAAGTCTTTTCATGCTCCATGTTGAGAGAAGATAAATATTTCATTTTCTTTTCACTGTCAAACCATACTTTAAATGGCACTTTACTTGGTGTTTCTTTGGATGTGTGGGCAGTATCAAAAGGACCGACTTGAGTGGGATGAACTGATGTAAAGGCATTTTTAATGGTATTAGGAATGTACGTTGAAGCCTTATGAAGTATATTTATCACAGAATCTGTTATTTCATGTGCAAATGCACAGATTTCTGACACAGAGAACATCTGTTCCATCCATTCTTGATCTGATAGTCCTTGAGATTTTTCAGAGAGGAAAGCAGAAGCTCCCTTGCCACTTTGGCTTCCTAAGTGACTAGATGAATCAGAAGACATATCCTTAAGCATATCTGTTAAAATATGCTTAACTATGTTTTCTGAAGCCTTTTGTATTTGGTGCTTTTGATCTTGGCTGAAAATGGAAGGTTTATGGCCTAGGCAATGCTTTGTCTTCACAATGTCTTCACTACTAAGAGACAACTCCACCTTTAATCCCCAGTCATGAGATCCAACTTTGTTTTGAAAAGTAGATTTTGTTGGCAGTTTATTACTTCTTTTAGATTCATAGTAAGTATCTCTCTTGTTAGGCCAATAGTTGGGAAGCTGCTCCTGGGATTTTGCTTTCTCATCATTGAAAGATGAATCAAGCACACTCTGCACAAAGTTATCTATTTCCTCGTCATCATCTTCAGAATAAAGAACCATTCCAGGAACATTAACGGGTGGAAATGGTCTTTTAGACTTATGACTGTTAAATTGTCTAGTGCCAGTGACTCTATACTTTTCTTCAGAGTCAGAAAGATTTCTTACTCTAGGTCGTCTAGGTTTTTTAGCACCTGCTTTTACTGGCTGCTGGTGAAGCTGAGTTAAGACATCATCCAGCAGCTGAAGAAGGACTACTGTTTCTTCAGATGCAATAAGTCTCTCATTATTGAGTTCCGTTTGGACATAGCCTAGTATAGTGCTGATTGCTTCTTCTATGTAACCCACCAGAGAGGACTGTGAAAAAATACTTGATATTAAGCTTCGTATCTCTTCTTTCACAATTTGATTAGCAGGATCAGATGCAAAGCTGGCTTTCTTTTGCTCAGTTTGTTGATGGACTTTGTGTATTGGCTCTGTCTTAGTTTGTTGAAAATGTTTAGTTGTGTCTTCTGGAGGAACTTCATTTTTCTTATAAGATGCAAGAATCATCAATTTTTCTAAAATGTCATGTACCATCTCATCTGCAACATCACACATTGGCTCCAAAGTATAGCTC
Source organism: Mus minutoides (assembly GCA_902729485.2). Lineage (NCBI taxonomy): Eukaryota > Metazoa > Chordata > Mammalia > Rodentia > Muridae > Mus > Mus minutoides. The sequence continues at coordinate 28,158 of LR750718.1, read as the reverse complement.
AGTGTCTCTTCTGAAGGTTTTGTTTCTATGGATGAAAGGTAGTCACCACTAGTTGATAAACTTGGTTTAATATCAACTGACAAGTCTTCTTGTGAAAACATCTGCACACATTTTCTCTCAACAGCAGACTCCAGCTTCTCAAGCATGTTTTCTACAATCTCTGAAGCTACTGAGCATATGTCAACATTGGAGAGCAACTCTTCTTTTTCAGTTTCAGTCTGATCAACAAAAACTTCAGCAGTCACAGAAGAAAGAGAAGGAATGGCCTGGCTTAAGTCAGACATTATTTCTTGAAAAATACTCTCTAAAATAAGTTGTGTTTCTCCTTTCAAGTGACATTTAAAGTTTACAAAGACATTCTTTAAATTTCTAATCTGATCCATGGCCTTTGCTTTTTTATCATATAGTAATGAAATCTCTAAACTCTCTGTTTCTGTGGTAGCATCTTTGGATTTTTTAGTGCATGTTTCTAATGATGTTAGGAGGTGACTATCCGATTTACTACTTCCTATCTTAGAAAATTGATATTCCAAGCTGGTCTTTTGGTAATTGACTTGTGAAGGCACAGACTGTCCTTGCCTTTGATATGTCTGGCCAATAACTGTTCTTTCCATGTGTGCAGAAGGAGGTTTCAAAGGTGTAGGTGGTTTCTTCATTGGCATGTCACTGGCAAATGTACACGGATCCACTGGAAGTGTTTTAGCTGTGTAGTTTCTGTATGTAAAGCCTTCACTGCATGTACTACAGAAGCTTGAACTATCTGAAGAAAGGTCGGATTCATCAGTCACTGGGTATGTATTATTCTGTACTCTTTCTTCATATTTTGTGATGGCTGGATATAATATACTGGTTACTGTAGCTACAACCCAGGTCATTATGTTTTGGATTATGCTATTTAATTCCTCAGAAGTTACCTAGAAAGAAGATGACCATATAAAAAAGTCACACAAATATTTACTCTAAATTTGGGAGACAGGGTGTTTCATTCAAATTTTTATATTAAACAGTTCTTAAGTAGAATAACAGCATGATTTATAAGAAAATGACAAAGAATCTATTCTGAATTTCAGACTGTTTTAAGCTGGTTTGTTTCATACTAGAGAGAATTATTTTGAGTATAAATTTTATTTATATGATTTAAGAATATATATATATATATATATATATATATATATATATATATATATATATATATTGATTCCCAACACTTATTATCTAGAAATCAAAGCAAATTTCTATCTAGTCTCTTCTCATGAAATATTTTCGGAACAAAAAAACACTGTGGTATTCATTGCTCTGACACATTTTTTAAAAACAGTTAACAATATATTCTGAGTATTTATATAAACAAAGGTATTTTGGAAGTACTTAATGTTGTGGCATTGAAAGTACACAACCTGTATTCATGGAATACAAAAACTAGCATGTTTCAGACTGACTTTGGAGCTAATCTGACTTATTAATATAAACTATCCAAGAAAGCAGAAAATAAATGAAATGGAAACACAAGGCATGGCCATAAGGCTGACAAGAGTTGGTCCTGCTCAAAAATATATCTAAGGTAAACTGAAATTATTCATATTTTAAGTCACTATTACAGGAAAGTCTGACATTTATGCCGCACCATCTTCTCTTACCCATTTTTGGAGCTCTTGGAACTTTGGAAACTCCACCTAGCTCTAATCTCCCAAGGAGTTAAAACTGTTTTCTCCTACTATAATAGATGATGGCTAGCACAGATTACACCGACAGCAAGTATAAAAGCAGTTTTTACATAACTATCCTTTAACCAATAACTCTATTAATAATTTATACATTTCCATATAGAAGAAAATTATTCTAAATGACTAATAGAGAATGCATATATAACAATATCTAAACTTTTCTTTTATCATCGTAAGATATAATGAATGATAGAACAACATTTTTCTTAAGCTAGGTGAAAGACAAAGCATTTCTAATTTTAATATAAAAAAGAGGGCAACTNATGAGGTTCTGCTGTCTCATGCTGCTGGTCAACACTGGTCTCTGAATGCTTTCCCACTCTACACCCAAGAGGCCTTCCTAAAGTGTCAAGAGCATCTTTGAAAACAACCTTGGACAAATATAAGACTATTAAAATTACCTAAAAATAAACTTCTATTACAATAAAAAGGCAAAAAGTAATAACAACAAATATCAGTAGATGATTATTAGTACATGATTTACATTTTTTCTAGAATGGCACACAGTAATTAATATAATGTCTTATTGGTTTACTTTATAATACATACTTTATCTTTCAAGCAATGTTGTAGATTTTGTTGCCTGTAAAATCAAGAAAATAGTTATAATTGAATTAAGTTAGAACAAATAACTTATGACGATCCTTTCAAGATTACTATTATCTATTCAGTTTCCTTTTATGAAAATTCTTCTACATAAATACAGAATACCCTAAACTTTATTTTGCTTTATTCAATGTTCCTATTTAATGTTCTGCTATGATGTGGGCCTATAGTCTAAAAACTGGGCTTCAGTTATTCAGAGGAGTAGGATCATCATACCTAGTATATACATAAACAATGCCTAACTCTGGTAGTTGGAACTCTGGTATACCTTAGCTATGTTTATTCTGTGAAGGAGAATATGAGCAGTCTTTGATCTGCTAATAGAGACTGGAATAGTAACTTTTTTGATCATAGCTCTTTGGTAATCTTGTATCTGCCTATTAGAATCATATAGTCCCATCATCTGTTTGCTACATCTCATAGTAGAAAAAGAGCATGTGGAGAATTACTATTTTATAATTATTGGTTAGATTGATGGGTTTCTGGCAACATTCAATACTAACTTCAATCATCTTTGTGTAATGATGTGATGAATGCATTTTTCTTATGTGTTGCAATTAGGTTTACTTCCAAATTTTATAAAGTCAAATTGCCACTCTTTTAATTTCCTTAAGCCTATACATTCTAAACATTTTTCTCTAGATATAAAACTAAATTGTGAAAACAAAAGCTGTCTAAATATTGCAACTAATTTGTGAGAAAAATAAAATAAAATTCAATCATTGAAACTCAGACATGGGCTTAGGGGCCTGGCATAATGTCTGGGCTTTCAGCTGGGTAGGAAGTTGAGGTAGGGAGAATGAGTCAATGAGTTCCCAGGTAACTGGGACTATGGGAGGAGAGGAGAGAGGAGGAAAGAGGAGATAAGAAAGAGGCTTGAGGAGAGAGGAAAGAAAAGGGAGACAGAGGGAGAAGGGGTAAAAGTACACAGACTACAATTTCTTCTTAGATATGGTTTGTTAAATTAACTCAAAGTCCCACACTTTCCTTGCTTTATTTATTTATTTATTTATTTATTTATTTATTTATTTATTTATTAGTTTAGATTTTTTAAACTTAACTTTCAGACTTTTTTTTCCATCATAAAGCATAGAATAGAGTCCTATAGCTCCCTCACTAACAGAGTGCCATAGGTCACAAACAGGGAGCAAATACCTATGAAATCACTAAATCTCCAGCATTCACAGAAACAATTGTTTTTAAGGCAAGTCATAGAATCAATAATACTATAAGATAAAAACTTTCAGAAATTCACTTTTTCTTAAAAAAATGGACACTGGCAAAAGCAGTCAGAACTATAATTCTGCAATTCAGAAACATTTGGAAGCTTGCAATATCTCAAACATTTATTTTAGAAAGATGTGAATATACCATGGGGACTCATAAATTAGCCTATAAAGATTCCTTAAAAATAATTTGTCATAATCACAGTGCACTAATTCTGTGAATTTTACTATTTGCCTAACATCTGTCTTTAGTCCTTAAGCACAGTGTATTTTCAATAAACGCTTGATAAATACATTTGAAAGATATGCCTTCTTATATTGAGTCACAAATGAAGAGCACAATTGAATGGTTTCTTGCCTATGGTTTTATCTATGTATTGCTGACAAATTAACTATATGCTAATTAGATCATAATATTATTGATCTAAACTATTTGAGTTTTATTTAATAATTAATAATGTTCTAATCATAGTCAATGTGTCTGAGAATTTCAAATTTTAACCTAATGCTTATGCATTATAACTCTACTCTCACTGTTAATACAACTTATCTTCATGCTCTACTATGCAGTTTCATTTTTACCTTAGGAATGTTTTTCATTCATACTTTTAAAAATTTTTATTAGATATTTTTTATTTACATTTCAAATATTATCTTCTTTCCTGGTTTCCCCTCCAAAAACCCCCTATACCATTCCCCCTCCCCATGCTTACCAACCCACCCAATCCTGCCTTCTGTCCTGGCATTCCCGTTCACTGAAGTGTAGAGCCTTCACAGGACCAAGGGCTTCTACTCCCATTGATGACTGACAAGGCCATCCTCTGCTACATATGTAACTGGAGCCATGGGTCCCTCCATGTGTATTCTTTGGTTGGTGGTTTAGTCCTTGGGAGCTCTAGAGGTACTGGTTGGTTCACATTGTTCCTCCTATGAGGCTGCAAGCTTCTTCAGCTCCTTCTGTCCTTTCTCTAGCTCCTCCACTGGGGACCTTGTGCTCAGTCCAGTGGTTGGCTGAGAACCAAATAAATGAACTATTTGATGAGGGGAAAGGTACTTGACAATGGAACAAACATGGCGTTTCCATGATAAAGTCTTTCATGATACATAGTTAAATCAGTATGTGTGGTGAGCAGTCAGGGCAAACAATGTAAAAGGTTTGGTAATGTTCTTCCTTTAACATTTATGTATTCCATAATACAAGTGGTCATCACCTACTTGTGATAGGCATCTTCCCTTCTCAGTTTATCCCATTTGGATGGGATTCATTCATTCTGACTATAGTACAGTGCTTTGTATTCTATGAGCACTAAATTATACATATTGACACCTATTGATCTCACTGAAAGTCTTAAACAACAAAGCATAGTCTGAATATGAAATTCATTTGGCACCAGAGATTTTTTTATTTTATACATCCATTTATATAGAAATATAGGTTTGCAAACAATGCAGTTTAGTATGAACCTTATTTGATTTGTTGGTTTCTTTTGAAGAGTTTAGCACTTTGTTGCTAAGAAGACAGTCTTGTGTGTACATAGCTTGCTATGCATAAGACTTGGATTCAGATCCTGAATACATAAAACTGGGTCATGTTCAGAGAGTTAGTCTGCCTCATAAAAATAAAATATCAAAGCAAAGACAGCCAGTGATGTTAACTTCTGTCTGACCACGCACACACACATACATATCACGCCCACATAAATATTTTTTAGATGACAATGGGTCTAAAACATTGGCTTCTTCACAAGTTGAAAAAAAGCTAAAAAGCTTTTCTCCATTATTTGTTTGATAAATGAAAAGTTTTGATACTAAGCATCTATTCTCTAAAAATTTCAAGTTACACTCTGGTATTGTTCTGGACAGCACTGCAAATATTTTTAAGAAGGAGAAAGATGATCAAGTCATCGAAATGATATGGTGAAAAAATATTAATAAAATACTATTTTATCAACCTTTAGAAGCCCATAACCTCAAAATTCATAGGTGAATATTTCAAAGAGAAATACAAAGAAGTTCTCTGAAATTATGTGAAGCTATCTGGAGAGAAGGGACAAAGACGTTGGGTACAGAGAGGAAAGTGCTGGATAGATGGCAGGACAGCATTCACTTGGTCTACAATTTGAGCTCAGTTCTGAAAGCACTCAATAATAACATTTCACTAGGTCTAAGTAAGACAGCAAAAGGGTAAGCTTTCATGTATTATTGTACTTAAGCAATTATTAAAATATGAATTCATAATTCTACACTAATAATTTAGATACTTACATATTTGAGTTTACAGGAAAAGAAAAGATACCGGGGGTTGGAGCACCTGCCTGTGATCCTAAGAATCAGGAAAAGAAAACTGTAACTTACATTCATCCTCAGTAACATATGAAATACCAATACTATTTTCAAATACCTGTTGTCATTTGTAACTGACTAGTTTACATGCTTTTAAGAACACTTCTAAAGTCCTTAGTGTAGAATTTAATGTAGAGTAAAACCTCAACTCCTATTTACCCCTGTAATGCCTTGTGATACCTAGCCTTTGTATACATTCTATGGCCTATAGATATAGAATACAACAAATATAACAATTAATATTAATAATGTTATTAATAACAATTTATATCCCACTGTAATGGTCTCTTGATGTTATTAGACTACTGCTGTGGCTATTTCCCTTTGAGAAATTGTATTTATACTTCTCATATCACAAGGTTTTGTTGAGTCTTGGTGAAAACCCCTAAAGTTGTTCCATGAAACTTAACTGAATAAATACATATCCTTTCTTGGCATTTCTAAAATACTCTACAATGCTTATATTAAAGACTTTATAGGAGCTGGAGAGGGAATCATTAAGTAATGCACACGTTGCTCTTCTAGAGAGCCTGAGTTCATCTGCCAGAAGCCATGTGAAGCAGCTTACAAAGGTATGTAACTCCTTCTCTACATGATCTGATACCAACCTTTATATTCTTCAGGCACCTGCACTTGTGCACATGCACACAGACACACAGACACACAAGAACCCCCAGAACTCGTGTCTCTAGCTCCATAGGTAGCAGAAGATGGCCTAGTCGGTCATCATTGGGAAGAGAGGCCCCTTGGTACTGCAATCTTTATATGCCCCAATACAGGGAAACGCCAGGGCCAAGAAGTGGGAGTGGGTGGACAGGGGAGGAGGAGGGGGGAGGGGGGAGGGGGGAGGGGACTTTCGGAATAGCATTTGAAATGTAAATTAAGAAAAAAAGAAAATATCTAATAAAAAATTGGAAAAAAAGAATATTTTTAAAATAAAATATGTGTATTAAATACTAAAACCTGAAAGCTCAGTGGATTCTTATAATCACATATTTACTATTAAGTTCTATAGTTTTCAGTGTGTGTGTGTTTGTATGTATTTGGTTTTGGAGAAGAAACTGAGTTTAACAGTTCACAGAGAAAAGTCATGCATGGTGGCATGTGTTTATCAAATCTTTGCTTGGGATACAAACTAAGATGGACCCCACAGCTTTCTGGAGAGACTGCTTAGCCTACTTTTTGCCTTCCAGGCCACTAAGAATCTCTGACTAAAAAGAAAAAAATATATATGTTGCCCAAGGTATGATAAGCAAAATTATTTCCTTTGGCTTTCACATGAGACCTACATACAAATGTGGATTTGTGTACATATGAGCAAATACTCTCACATGCATGTGTATCTTTGGGATACACATCTTCATACATGCACATCTATCCCAATACACATATAAGTAACATAAAAGAGTGTACAAGAACGAAAATCATCATAGACAATCACATTGGTTTATGGGTAGTAAGGATTACTGAGCTAATTCCTTAAGCCCAAGATGTGGAAAATTTAGACACCAGGTCCTATTTCAAGATAGGCATTTTGTTAGAGGAACAAAAATGTACTCAGATAGAGAGATATCTATTGCTGGTAAGTGGATAAAGAACATAAGTATATAGAGCTAACCATCATTCTCATTAAGAGTTTTGTTTGAGGGGCCTCTGAGGATCAAGTCATGGATCTGAGGGTCCTTCCTACAAAATAGCATAGAATTTGCACATAACCTAGCTATGTCTTCTGCACATATTATTCTCTAAATAATTTATAAATTACTAAAAGATTAATAGTAGCACTATATTTTGTCAATAGTTGCTGTTTTCTATTGTTTACAGTATAGTAACATGATAAAAGGACACATACATCCAGCATTGATATACACAGTGTATTGCTCCTAACTATGTGGGTTTGCAAATGCAAAATATACTGTTATAGATACTTTGCTCTAAGTGGATCTTACGGTAAAGGCAGGACAAAAAATTGAATAGCATTCTAGGAAAAATATAAAGGAAAAGGAAAAGGCCATTTGAAAGTGTACTCACAAATTTGAAGGCCATTATATTTAGTGAAATTAGTCAAAAGTGTAGACTGTAAACTGTCCTGTGTTCTCCCTAACATGTGAAATATGGATTGTTAAACTCATAACCAGAGAATATACTGGAATGGGAGAGAAAGGATGTGGAGAGCTAACAGTCACAGTTTTTTATTTGTAAAAGTAATAAAGATTACAGAGCTAATATTAGCTCTGAATATTGTTAACTGTCCTTTGCTGTATACTTGTTAGGGAGAGATGATCTTTAATGTTCTAACCAGGCACATATGCAAACATGCACACACACAACTGTAACTGTGAGGTGAAGAATCAGTCATATAGTTTGTGTGTTTGTCAAGACAATTTCCTCCTCCATTACAGAGTAAAAACATTTTCTGGCTAATTTTACCTTCTACATTCAGTACTTTGTACAAGACCTAGGAGAAATCATTGTCTTGATTCATTAGTTGACAAAGATTTGGAAATGAGCATAAGTGAAACAAGCGAAAGACTGTTTTACTACTGGCCCCGTCGTGGCTGAGGCTTACCTGGTTCAGCAGCGTAGCTTGACTTCTTGCTTAGCCTTCCATTCCAATCACCTTGCATCTCCTTCTGCATAAACAAACAAAAGAGATTCCTCCACCTTTTTACTATCAACTCCTATTTGTATGTTTAAATTTCAAAAATGTAATGTTAACTTTCTCACAAACCCCCCTTTATAAGAAATATTCATGTTTTGTATTTTTGTTACTATTTACACAATTAAAATGAATGTTTATCAAAAATATCTACAATGCCATTCACACATCTGATGATATCCAACTTTGATGCTCAGCCTATACTTGTATCCATGCATAATACAGTAATAGAATACAATCTAGTGAATTTTTACATGATTGGAATTGGCATCTGGAGTGAAAGATCCCTGCTACGGTACCTCTTTCCTACAAATAGAACATTTGATGGTAATCCAAATTAAATATATAAAGAATGCAAAGAAGCTAAATATGTAATTAGAGGTAGTGCAGAATATTATTAAAAAAAGCTGTCCAATATTTCTGAAAAAGAGAGGGTTTGCACCCTTCACAAGTGAGTGTAAGTTTCTATTATTTCCTGGGCACTAAATCTGCTTGCAAAAAATCATGACAATAGGTGTCTTCCTTTTTCAATATTTGAAATAGAATTGCAGGCAATGAGAAAATTTTCTGATAATATTCAACTTTCTACAGTATGCTAGGGAACAATTAAACTTCTTGTCATAAATTTGGTATCTGAACATCTACTAACACTTTGGTATTAACATGGAGTGAATAGGATATGCAATAGTCAGAGAGGTCAATAATACAGTTTACATACACTATTTTCATATGCTGGGATTATTTCCTTGTACCTTACTGAAGAGTTATCTAGATATAGTACAGGAATATTTTCATTGTGGAGCCTGGAATATTGCAATAATCAATCTACACAATATATTATCATGCCAATTTTCATTCCCAATCCCATGAACAAAATTGATACATGCCTTTCTGTCTCTTGTTCCTTGTAATGTTTGAAATGTATAAAACAAAGATGCGTGCTGCAATGATTTTTAAAGAGCATTTTTAACAGGGCTTCATCATTTCTTTAAGTTTAGAGACTTTAAATTATGATAAATAACCTGACTATTCCAGCAGTTAAAAATTTTGTGATTGTTAGCATATATAACAGGCTAGTGACATAGCAGAAGTATGCAAAAATACAAATATTTATTTTTAGTGAATTGTATCACAGGCATAACATCATGGTAATCATAATACATTTTATATATTATGCATTATTTTATGTCAATAGTTATGCATTATTTTATGTCAATAGTTATGCATTCTAAGTCCCATGCAATGTTATTTTCTACTTAATACGAAGAATTCATTTGAAGAGAATCTGTTAAATTGTTAGTGCACTGAAAATTGATAAAAATGTAAACTCCTTAGCATAGTGAATCAGTTAATATCATGCTAATATTGGTGTTAATGGTATTGATTTTATTCCTAAGATAACATGCTATTTATAAATAGTATTTTTATATGTAGTGGCTATACTGATCAATCACTATTGATAACTTTCCATTAGCAGATACCCGATTACTGTAGAAAAATGCTAAATCAGCATTATTATCATAACACCAAGAAAGCTCAGCTGATTAATTTGAGGGCTCAATATACAAAGTAAATATTAAGCCTTGCAGATTATGTTTAGGTACACTGAACCTGAGTTATTGCATTTTTACTATGGTGTGATAAATTTAATAAGATGAGGTTATATCGTAATGCTAAAGGATAACATTTTCATATATTAAAATGACCATAAGATATCTCCTTTCTTCTGACTGAATTTAGAGTAAATCAAATAATACATACCTCTTCTTTTCGATGGTCCAAAGATGTCTGTAAAAGTTTAGCATTCTTTGTGGGTGATTGTTGTACTGAAATAATTGACTCTCTAGCTGATGTAGTTCCAGGAACCAGAGAGAGAAGAGATAGCTTTAAGTACGAAATCACTGTAACGTCAAAGGTGAATCATAACTTGAAGGCTTGCTCTAGCATTCTGCCCAGTAAGCTGCTTCACTACCTTGAAAAAATCACCATTAGCAATCTATTTATGTTAAGGAAGCTGCTTTAAGAATAATAAATCTTTTTTTATGTTTTTCTCCCCCAAAATATCAGTTTCCCAATTGCTTCCAAAATAAAATCTGAAATTCTTATCTCAGTCTCCTGAAAGCAATAGGGCCTATTGGCAAAATGGAGCATTTTAATTGTATGTAGTCCACAATGTCAACCTACAACTTGTCCAAAGGAATAAACAAAGCTGTATTTTAAGCTGATTTTAGGCAAAAAGCATGAAAGTCATAAAAAGCTGTTTTGGGAATTAAAAAGAAGGTAGTAGATGGAGGAAGAGTTCTCTAATAATAAAGAAAAATAAACAAACCTTTCATAATTAGTCAAAACATCTTTCAAAAGTATATAATAGAGTAGCTATATACTTAATACCAGAATCATCAGTACTGTTCTTACCTTTTTCATCACTTAATCTTCTCGTTACTTCACTTCTCTATATGGCAAAATATTAAAGAGAAAAATATACATAAGTAACAATACTTTTGAAAGAGATTCTGTCTTCTGTCAGACAGCCAAAGGAATCCAGATGCTTTCCCACCCCTATGCCCTACATCTGTGATTTAAAAAGTATACCAGACATGCTACTTATCAGTAGTTTCCCAGGATACATTTCACTATTTTAAATTTAGTTCAGAACGGAGCTCAATTTACTTACTGTTCTTCTACATTGTACTTTATTTAAAGCCACAGTTTGTATGTGTGTATATATACTGATATATATTTATATATTTAAATATATTAAAGTTTACAGTCATTCAATTGGATGCAGAAAATTAAAATTCTTCCAACTCAGACTCTATGAAACACTAGATAATGTTTGTTTAAAATACTCCTTAGAACCAGAACCAGAGTGAAAATTAGTCACTCCAGATTAGTGTAACATTCATATGTCTATACCTCACTAGAAGATGTGTCCTCAAGATGAGTGAATATCTTAATCACCTTTGCATGCCTATGCACCCAATTTTCTTATCTAACCCATGTTTTGGCTCATCCTAGTATTCTGTCAACAACCTGAGCTTTGATTGCATATACTTCCCATCAATAGCAGCACCATCATCAGAATTAATAATGGGCTTTGGACATGTTTCTGCTAAGTGTCACACTACATTAGTAATAAAGCTAAATTGACTCTTTTTCCCCCAGAGAGGAATCATTTCTCCTTGCAAGAACTCATCCACTGCAATTCATCAATACCAAGTTAGTAAAAGAGAACACATGTAAATAAAATTTAAGCAGATTAAATAATATACTTTTGAAACAGTTTACCTTTTGTTCTGAACTGCTGTTCTGTACTTCTGCAGGATAAGTAACTGATGATCCTGACACTTTTGTAATGTTCTTTGAACTACTCTGAGACGGATTAACTGTGGTTGATACTTGTCCTAGGAGTAAAGGAGAAAGAAATGTTTTGTATTTGAGCATTTTGTTAAGTGCAACAAATTTTATTTTCTTAAACTAATCACTAAATTTAAAATATTCATGAGTAACACTGCCTCTGAAAGAGGTACAACTGAAAGCATCTTTCACTCAATTGAGTATTGGAATTATTCATATAAGTACTTTCCTGCATGGTTGTAACCAATCTATCTTTCTAGTCCCAATGGTATTGATCTGTATGTAACTCTTGAGAAAAATTTTTCGTGCTTTCAGAAATTATACATGAATTCGTTCATATAATGTGTGGACTTTTCCCTTGTCTTTGCTTTGGGGGACTAACATGATTTATTTTATGCAACATAATGCTATAACATGTATCATGTTTGTCCTTTTTTATTTGTATACATGGCACTATTTTATTTTATCATCAGTTCATGGACATCTCAGCTGTTTCAGTTTCAGCAATTTCTGAATTTAGCTTCTGTGAATTTTGGTACAAAAACAAACGTGTATGTGTGTGTGTGTGTGTGTGTGTGTGTGTGTGTGTGTGTGTGTGTGTGTATTTCAGATACTAATCCAAAATTAAGTGTATAGTTAGAAAAGATTTTACTCTATTTGCTACTTCATTCTATTGCCTAGAAATATTACTGAGAGTGAGGGTTTTAAATTTTGTGCCTTCACATTTACTAATTCTTGTTAAGTTCTTGTCTATGCATGTCTCTCTAAACCTTTTTCCTATTTTCACCTAAGTTTCAGATTGTTTTATATTATTTGATGTTGAAATTAAATTTTTTGTAAGAATATGACATATAGTCTATACTTGTACATATTGAGCCTTCCCAGATTCATTTGCTGAAGATGGGTTTTTGTTTATTTGTTTGTTTGTTTTGGTTTTTGTTGTTATTGTTGATTAGGGTTTGATTATTTGGGAGATAGGTTTTGTTTTGTTTTTTCTTTTGTTTTGTTTTTGTTTGTTTTGTGGCATAGTTGTCAAAAACTAAATGTCTATCTGATAGTGTAGCACTATAGGGAGGGTGCTTTGAACGTTTGAATTGATTTCATTATTCTATATATCTTTTCTTTTTGTACACATACCACATTATTTTGTTACTGTTCTGTCTTAAGTTTCTAATGCTCAGGATTATTTTGAATATTCAGGGTCTCGTGTGCTTTCATTTGAAGTTGGAGAATATTTTATCTGTCTCAAGAATTTCATAAGAATTTAGATAAGCATTACATTAAACATGTAGATTGTGTTTGAAAGTATATCAATTTCCACAATATTAATTATGCTGATCCACAACATAAGAGGACTTTCAGTATTCTTGAATTTTCAATGTCTTCAGTATTTTAAAGTTGCCCCTATAGAGTTCTTTTATTTTTTTGATTATGTTTACTTCCGGTTATTTTTAAGCTATTATGAACGGGATTGTTTCCTTTTATTTTCTCTCAGCATATTTTATGCTAATATTAGGAGAATATTAGTATTCTGGAGAGAGTATGATGACTGTGCATCCTTCTATAGTCTCCAAAATGTTCAAAGGTTCAATAGTGTGTTTTTATAGCCTTATTGTCTTCTTATACATAGGGTCACATGACTACAGAGAATCATGATGTTGCCTTTTTCCTTACCATTTACATCCTTTTAATTTCTTTATCTTTTCTTATTACTTTAGGTAAGATTTCAAGCACTGTATGTATAAAAGGCTTTAGAATGTAGACAGTTATATTTTGTTATTTATTTTAGTGGGAAAGCTTTGAGCTTTGAGCTTAGTATACTTTTAGATACAGATTTTTCACACACAGTCATTTGTATGTTGAGACAGGTTCTTTGCATTTCTAGTTTCTTCATAACTTTTTCCATGAGGGGATGAGGGACTTCTGTTAAAAATCATATATTTACCTATTGGACAATATGGATTTTTGTTCTTGAGTCGGTTTATATGATTTTACATTTGTAATAAAAATCATAATGAAATGTAATATTTCATAATTACCATATACAAATAAGGCAAAAACAAATCAAAGCAAAAATTAATTGGAGTTTATTCAAAGAGGGGAGGAAAAGGCATAAAAACCTGTTAATTATTTTAATCAATGTAGATTCAAACTAAATTGAAAGGTTTTTATGACATTTGATACTACTGAAAAAAATTAAAGCTTAATTATTTACTGATATGGAATTATGAATTATTAGCATGCATGGTATGATAATGGCATTTTTTGTCCCACTTACTAAAAATGTTTATTATCATTTTAAAGTGCATATTGAAAAAAACAGGAGCCTAGCAGGGGCATCCTCATTCAAGGATCATAGAGAGGGATCACGTCAAACTCAGTAATTCCCTGTGGTAGATCAGACAGATGAAGATTAGCAGCATTGTCTTCTTCTTTCTGGATTTTGTAAAAAACAAGATTACACACAAGGAAGAAAAAATTGGATGTGGTTTTCTTCAGGTTTTTATCAGTAAATATTAGTTATTCTAAGTTTTTACATTAACTGTCGCTTTGAGAGTTATTAGTGAAAGAAATATATTTAATTTCTTTTCATTTTCATAGTTTGTCATTAGAGTACTTGTTTGAGGGTTCACAGGGCCAGTTGGCCATTTGATGACTCTGGGAGATGGAGATGGATAATCTGGTGAGCTTAAATTGAGAACCTAAAGTGACACAGCATAAGAAATATAGAAAATGATAATTTAACAAATGTTCACAGTCGCTTATAATAAATGTGTTTAGCTTCTAGAATATTTTTGAGTTTTCTAAAATAATTCTGAGAATTTAAAGTATTTTACCATCTGTCAATTTGTGTCTACAATTAGTACTAATAAATCCTGCTTATAACTGTTCTTAAGGAATATTCAGATGACCAGTTGAAAACATCAAATTAGTTATCTATTCTGAAAACAGGCCATGGCATGCAGCTTTGAAACTCAGTCATTCATCATAATAAACCCAAGTTTCATCTACATTCAACTGAAGGTCAACCACAACTCAATCTTCCCCCAAATCACTACTCTAAATATTTGGTGCTTATTAAAATATTCAATTACCTGATGTTCCTTTATATGCTTTCTGGTCACCATCAGGATAAACTATTTTTATATCATCAAACTGTTTCTTTCTCTTCTTTGAGGAAGCTTAAAAATGTAATAAAACATATTAGTAGTAGTGACAGTTAAATTGCCAAAGATCAACTATCATTTCATTCTCAAGAGATAAGTGCCTGCAGATAGGAGAAGATAAGTAATGTCAAATGGAAGGAGATAATTATTTCTGTAATATGCCTATAACTTAAGGAGCAGAGTTGAGGAGAGTAATATTTTATATTTTGGAAAGAAGGAAATCTTCTTTATTGTCTACTGGAGCATGTAGGTTGCTTTCTGTAGAAATACACACCAACATAGTGACATGGATGAAGGCCCACTATCTTAAATGACTATGGTATTCTTGGATTTGTTTAGAGATGAGCAAAAGCGTGTGTGTGAGTGAGTGTGTATTTGTTCACAAGTTTCTCTAGAAGATTTTTACTTAGTAGAAGAGGATATTATTGCAGTTTTATACAATTATAAGACTGCTATGAAATTGATACCTGTTCCTTGTCACTTCAGTATTATAAAAATATTAATGTACTGTTTTCTAAGGGTGACTTGATGCAGCAGTGCTTAAGACTGTTACTTCACAGGCTAAAGAGATGGCTCAGAAGTTAGGAGCATTTGTTCCTTTTGTAGAATACCTGATTTTGCTTCCCAGGACTCACATGGTTCACAATCAACCAGTTGCAGGTATGTTGCCCTTTTCCCACCTCCAGAGATATCAGGCATGCACACAGTGTGCATATATATATATATATATATATATATATATATATATATATATATATATATATATATATATACATGAAATGATTAAAAGAATGAAAACATTGCTAGCTCACATTCTTCTATTGCATGAGGAAAAAGATATTGGGATTTCCAAACTGGTAAAGTGATTTGTAATCTGAAATGGGGCTGTCGAACTCTTTCAAAGAAGTAAATAGATTGAGTTAATTTATCTGGGAAATGTATTTAGTATATTTATTTTCCTCAAAATTTTATGACATGCAAAAAATAGAAGTTTAGTATTGAAGTGATTAAAATTGTAATAAATCTGTAGTCTTATAGGATTTTCAAGCTTCAAAGAGACTCAAAGAGGAAACATGCAATTAAAGTTATCAAGAAGTTTGTGATTTAATCTAAACTGTGTGTGAAAGGTTAGGAAGAAACAGAGAGTAGGTGATTGTGGGATGAGAAGACAGACACAGATAGAAAGAAAGAAAGAAAGAAAGAAAGAAAGAGAGAGAGAGAGAGAGAGAGAGAGAGAGAGAGAGAGAGAGAAAGAAAGAAAGAAAGAAAGAAAGAAAGAAAGAAAGAAAGAAAGAAAGAAAGAGGAAATATAATCTGTCTAGTAACGGACCTTACTCCTATTTGACAGAACTGTGAGGCTTGACTATGTACTCCAATGAAGGAAGGTCTTGATCTTCATAGAAGTATTTTAGTGTTCTGTGTTCATTTATAGATGGTGAAAGTATCTGTGAAAGGTTAATAACTTGCCAAAACCATTTAAAGGTCTTGAAAGGTACACATTGTGAAACCCATGGCTCCAGCTGCATATGTAGCAGAGGATAGCCTTGTCAGACATCAATGGGATGGGCGGAGCTTGGTCCTGTGGAAGCTCAGTGCCCAAGCATAGGGGAATGCCAGGGCAGTGAGGAAGGAGTGAGTGGGCAGGTGGGTAATCTTCCTCATAGAAGCAGGGGGAGGAGCAGTGGCGATGAGATAGGGGGGTTGCGGAGGAGAAACTGAGAAGTGGGATAACATTTGAAATATAAATAAATAAAATAACCAGTAAAGAAAAAAGAAAAAAGATATTGAAAATTATAAAGGACATACAGTAGGAGCCTAGCTCCAGAGCCTGAACATATCACCAGTTGAGGACAGCTATCATATTCAGGCATATAGTGCAAAATAAAATTTAGAAGTTTAAATTTGGGCTGGACTCCATATTGTAATGAGTGCTTGCCTATATACCTTGAACTGAATTTAACAGATAGCAGTTTAGAGTTAGCAGAAGAAATGATCAGAATCAAAGAGTTGCACAAGATGGGCTGGGCAAAGATAAAATACAGAATCTAGCTAAGACCAGGTAATGATAATCGGGTGATAAAATGTCGGTTTCACCCCAAAATGGGATGATGAGTGGCAAGACAGATGATGGCCTTGCTCTTTCTCAATAGTATGCATCCCTAGAAATTTGTTTAAAATACTACTGTGATAACTAATATAGGGAGTTTTGCTGGTATTACATGATGTTACACAAAATGGAGTTGGTGCGGATCTGGCACAGCCAAGTCATGCTCTGTTATTTTTTCTTTTACACCTTTTCCCATTCTTTTCCATATTTCTTCCTTCTTTCCTCTACTATTTTCCCTTCGCTCTATATGTTCTTATTTTCCCAGGTTCTCTTACTAGTTGACAACATATAAAAGCACCATGTTGCTGTATAAGGACAATTATTTTACACATTGATTTTAATGTGTTGGAAGTAAAATATTTTAAGCATTATATTAAGTATAGGGAATTTGGTATCAAACCGTAGGGCAATCAAATTTGTCTATTAAAGCAGTTAATATATATATATATATATATATATATATATATATATATATATATATATATATATAAACTGTTTGTGTGTATGTGTGTGTGTGTGTATGTGTGTGAATATGTGATCTTTCCAATGTGGAAATGGTTAGTTTAGCATTTCATATGAAGTGGGTAGTAGGTGCATGTATATAAGATATTTCATGCTACAGAGATCAATGTTTCCTACTTAGTGGCATAATAGTCTCACATTCAAACACAGTTCCATTCTGTCCTTTAGAGTCAAATCCATTTCTTCCCATGTCATCTTTTAAGCCAGTGTCCTGCATCTTTTGTAAATGATAAGCCATTTTTTTCTCTAGCATTGCTTGTTTCTAAAATATGAAAGAAAGCACAGTGATTAGTACTAGTCTGGTATGCATAAATGCAATACAAATGTTTAAACCATGTAGTATAGTAGAAATACATAATTATTCTTGTCTTGTGACTTGGAAATTTAAGTAGAATAAAACTTAGAGAGTAGTAAGGAGTCTATTGTTACTTACAATTTAAAGAGCATAAAATGTAGAAAGTATAATAAGGAGCCAATTTTTATTTCTGATCAAATACTTAGGTGAAAGGTGCCTGCCTGAATACTTTGGTAGAATCATTACATTCTTTGAAATGTCACTTTTCTTTATGAATCTCTGGGATACTACTGACCATGATTCTTATATTAATAATTGTAGATCTAAGATTCTAAATTTGGTGTAATTTATTCTTGATAAACATACATGTAAAATTTACAGTTTAGTTTGTATTGCAGTATATCATTTTATTTAAACTTCATAAAGTAATGGAAATTGAAGTATCTGCTTCATTTTCCTATAAAAATATCACAAACTGAAGTTTATCCTTTATTTTACATTCAGCTTCTCACATGTACAACTTAGGCTTGTTTGCGATTCACTGCTCGTGTGAGTAATTAGGCTTGTCTTACTCAGTGTAATCTGCATGTCACCTTATGTTCAATGTTCGAACATATTTTTAAACACCTATAGATAGAGCACACACATATATACATAGAAATAGTTAATTGCAGTAGGTTTTCTATGGATCTTAAATAAAAACAAAAACAAAAATAGCTTTACTACAGTAAACTATGAAATCTCATAGTCTCTCATACATACTTTTATTAGGTTTAAAAGTTCTATTACACTACCAAAAGTTTTATCAAGCAGGAATGTTGGTGAGTTGCCAAATCTTTTCTTTTGTTTAGGGTCTTTGTCTAGATGTGGTCCCAGTGTGTCACTGTTTCATCCTGTTGGTTTGGGTTTCTCCTGAACCTCTGAATTCAAGAGATTGTTTTATATAGCTATCTTCAGATATTTCTGTTATATCTCATATTAGTTACTTTTCTCCCCGTGACCAAATATCTGACAAGAAGTCATTTACAGGAGGGAGAGTTTATTGAAGCTTTCAATTGGAGGAAATGCAGTCTATTGTCTTAGGTAAAGGAGATTGGAAGATCATGACAGCTGGTTACATTGCATCCACTGTGGAAACAGAGAAAGGGATGCTTGTGTTCAGCTCAGCTTTCCCTTTTTGATTCACTCTGAGGTTTTATTCCTGGGGATAGCACTGCCTACATTTAGGGTATATCTTCTCTTTTTAGTTAAACTCTTCTGGAAAACAAAACAAAACAAACAAACAAACAAAAACCCTCATAGATCCACCATGTGGTATGTATCCATGGTGATTTCAAATCCCAGCAAGTTTTCAATGAAGATTAACTGCACACACACATACACACATATGGTTTCCTCTTACCAGGATACTAACTACATTGAACTGTCTTGGAAAGTCTGAGTCTTTCCCCTCCCAGTGTGTCCTTTAAGGTACTTTGTATTACTGAATTCATGCAGCTGTCCTCTATAATGTCAGATGTATTATCGATGCTTCCTCTGCATTCCTCTTCTCACATACTCAATTATGTAAATATTTGTTTCTCTTCAATATCATTATTATATTTTGCAAGCACACAGAATGAAACTATGCTGAGTATATTGATATTTTTGGCTTGAATTCTAACTTCTTTGTCATTTCTAAGTTAATTTTAACTAAGTGGTTTTATTTTTATAGGTCACATGGCCCTGCTTCTTACAGGCCTAGCACTCTTCAACTTGATGCCATATACTGACTTAGTGTATTCAGTCATTTTATATCTTTGGAAATAGTTTGTTTCATCAGGTGTTTTTGTTTTGTTTTGTTTTTAATGATCTAATAGGTCAGGCTAGTGTTACTTTTTATCTGAAATTGTTATTGTCTATTATTGAAGCAAGACCCATTTTTTGTACCCTAGACTGTATGGCTAGCAATACATCCATACTGTAGCTTGTGAAATGCATGTAATTTTCATCTTTGTGGAAATGCAAACTCTCTTCTAACTTACCCCTTGGGACGGTCCTTTATGCTATCTTGAGTATTTACTTTATGTGCACTGATTCCTTCTCTTACTGAATGAACAATACAAATTTCAAGACTCTCTGTACATTTTTCTCTTTTCTGTGTTTTATTAATTAAAGTATCAGCCTACAGAATAATATAAAATATGTAAAAGTAAAAAACAGGAGACAAAGCTCATGGGTTAAGAGCACCTGCAAAGAACCTGGGTTCAGTTCCCAGCACAAATATAGTGGTCTACAACGTTATGTAATCCAAGTCCCAGGGCAACGGTCACTCTTCTGACCTCTGTAGGCTCATTCATGCCTATAGTGTGCATACATACATGCTGTTAAGCACTTATAAACCTAAACTAAAAATAACTCTTTTCAAAATGATATAAAAGAATGTGCTTAGTTTCTGGGGTAAATGAATATTCATAAGAACAATTATATTGTGCTTGTCTTTGTGTATTTAACAATTAGTAAGCTGGTAAAAGGGTTCTGTATTCTGTCATTTTTCCTTACTCTGCTTTACATTATAAATCAAAGAGCAACATAATATTAAACTGAAAAAGAGTAAAACTTTTAAAACATGAAGGAAGCAAAAAGATTTTTAGCTAAAATTTCTAGTTCTCTAAAAGAACATATTTATAAGAGCAAGATTTATATAAGAACTAGAGCTGTTATTTTATTTTGTTATTTTATTTTTATTCTTATTTTTATTTTTACACATAAAGTCATACTCAACATAGCATAAAGGACCATCCCAAGGGGTAAGTTAGAAGAGAGTTTGCATTTCCACAAAGATGAAAATTACATGCATTTCACAAGCTACAGTATGGATGTATTGCTAGCCATACAGTCTAGAGTACAAAAAATGGGTCTTGCTTCAATAATAGACAATAACAATTTCAGATAAAAAGTAACACTAGCCTGACCTATTAGATCATTAAAAACAAAACAAAACAAAACAAAACAAAACAAAACAAAACAAAAACACCTGATGAAACAAACTATTTCCAATTTCAGATTTATCTAAATCTGAAAGAGATTTCAGGCATCAGACATCAGATCAGGGAGCAGTGCCTTTTACACTGTAAAAACGCATTAGACACAACATGTGAAAGTGTTGCTACCTGGGTAAAGTGACTCTACCAGGCATACAAAGTCTGAACTTGATTCGGGTGGCTGAGGTCACTGGGTCTCTTGGAGCCAGGAGTTTATGATCAGAATGGGCCACACAGCAAGACCCAGGTTTTTGTTTTAGTTTTAGTTTTTTTTTTTTCAATTTTTTGCTTAGTTTTATATTACATTATGTTATATTATATTATCTCTAATATAATATATATAGTAATATAATAATTGGTCACACAAATATTTACTTTTCAACACCAACTTCTCTCTTTAAACATTCTAGAGCAGAACTTAAAGGTCACCCTACCTTTCTGTCACTCTCTTCTCGGCTTTTCCGCCTTTGTTCTTCTATCTTCTGTTCTCTCTTAACATCTTCTCCGATCTTTGTAAGAAGCATCATCTCCTTTGTCTTCCATTCCTAAGGACCAGGGGATTACTAAGCTTGGAGCACGTACATTCTGTTTTCAGAGCAGGTGTACTTTGCCCACCACCAAGAAAACAGTGACAGGTCAAGGGCCCAGCAGATACATGAAAATCATCCAGTGCTTTCTGAATGGGCTTTTCCTTTTGAACTTGTGTTGAGAAAGTAGATAAGGAGCGGTGGGTGGGGGTGCTTTGGGAGTGAGGTCATGGTGACACACCTGTAAACCTGAGTTCAATTCCCAGAACTCTCAAAGTAGGAGGAAAGAGCTGATTCACACAGCTGTCTGAACTTCTCCACTGCATTATGCCACAAGTGCACACAAATGAATAATTTTACTTAAAAAATAAAATTAGCTATGATTATTATTTTTTTATATTTTGTTTTTGTCGAGGCAGGGTTTCTCTGTATAGCCCTGGCTGTCCTGGAACTCTCTTTGTAGACCAGGCTGGCCTCGAATTTAGAAATCCACCTGCCTCTGCCTCCTGAGTGCTGGGATTAAAGGCGTGGGCCACCATGCCTGGCTTGATTATTTTTTACTAAGGATAATTTGAAGAAATATTTCCTGTTCTCACTGAGGTCTAGCTGGAAATGAAGCAATACTCAATAACTTTTGTTCAGTGATCTTTAAAAAGAAAAACTGGTTCATTATGTCGTTTCTGGTATCTGCCTCTACATTTTGCAGTGTGACTTGTGCGCTATAGGGGTATGAAAGCTTAAAACTGGAATGTTTCCAAACAACATAATACACTTAAAATTGTTTGCAATTGGGGAAATTGCACATTTTTTCCATTACAGCATTTTTTCCCCTTCTTACCTCTTCAATTTTTCTACGCAGACTAAGTTTTTTTCTTGTGTATTCCCGTTGTCGTCTTTCCTCTCTGTCCATGCGGAGTAAGCGTTGTTCCTCAGCTGTACGCTCAAGTTGTTCCAATTCTTTACTTATCATATCCAAATATCTGAGTGAGGATGAACACAGGATTGTAGGTGATTTGTGGAGCCTTATCCTCATACTTCAAATGCAGCCCTGCCTTGCTTGTTGTAATTTGAACCACGGAAATGGCATAGGGTTTTCCTAACTTCGTTATTTTGTTTCATCAGTTCCATGCATTGCTGTCCAGATTAGATGGACTCATAATGCTAGGCTCTTTTATTACTCTTTTTTAGTATGCACCTGTTATCTTGGTCAAAGAAAGTGTGGGGTGTAGAGCAAACTGATTCACTCTTCTGCTCAGTAAGCAGTAATAACTCAGTGGGTTTAGGAATCTGGGCTTGCAAACATGACAGAGAAAACAAGTGAGGCTTCAAATGCATTCACTGAAAGAACAGAGAGAGCACTAGGCTCTTGGTAGCAACACAAAACTCTCACTGATGGTCTCAGGCAGCGACAGCAGTGTATCTTATGTTACTTCTGTGAAACAAAACTACACAGTTAAAAAAAAAAGTCATATAACATAAAAGCTCCCATTTGGTAAAAGAAAAAGGGTGGAACATCATTATGCTTTCAGATACATGAATCGGGATATTTCAGATACATAAATGGAATGCTAATTAGTGATTATGAATGGGGAATACCTGAGTAAATCCAGTTATTTAGTTTATGTACTCTTTAGATATATTAAAACTCCTGTTTTTGACTTGGACTTATTTCTTCCCACTTAATGCTGTCAATCTCTAAAGAACAATTATAAAAAGTTGCTTTTCTCTTTTTACTAAAATAATTTCTCCTAGTGAAAGGCTCTAGGATCTGGAGTTTTCGCCAGCTATGACTCTCTGTCTCTTGAGTTCCCAGAAAATTCAACTCTCCTGGAAGAAGTTTCCACTCATAGCTTTTATGTCCGGGACTCCTAATTCCCGTACCTCTCTGATTTCCCTTCCTTTCTCTCTCCACTGATGACCATTAAACACTATTTACTACTTTAAAAACAAACTTCTGCTTATAATGTATCAGTGGGAGGGAAGGCCTTTGGTCCTGTAGAGGCTCATTGCCCCAGTGTAGGGGATGCTAGGAGAGTGAGGGAGGAGTGGGTAGGTGGGTAGGGGGGCACCTTCATAGAGGCAGGGGAGAGGGAGGATGGGATAGGGGGTTGTGAAGGAGAAACCAGGAAGGGGAATACCATTTGAAGTGTAAATAAATAAAATAACCAATAAAATAATAATAAAAAATAAACATTCTTTTCCTGTGGAAAATGAAACAATACAATGCCACTTAAAAATAAAAGTTATGCTTACAATGATTTTCAGTACAATTCATATCAGGTATACACACACACACACACACACACACACACACACACACACACTTCAGTCTCACCTGTGCCTTAACAAGCGTTCTTGGTCCTTAATAGAATGAGTGTTGCCCTGTAACAACCAGTTCTGGAATCGTGTGACATCAGAACAGTGAGGAAGTTGGCTGCATTCTTGCAGTTTATGTAGCTGTTTTGAAATCAATTGCTATGTTTTTCAAAAAAAAAAAAGTCAATAATGTATGGTTTTACATTTCCCAGAAATGACATCATTAAAATTCCCATATTTTATAAATGATACATTGTTTAAAAGCATTTAAATCTATTTTGAATCCTTTACAAATGTACACAGCTGAACTAAAATAAAAATTTGTCTCTCTGCAAATATAAGACAAATAATTTTCTGGTTCACCAATACTACATTTTATGTCTCTGTCTATTTTACTATTTATTACCTATACATGTATTTTAAATGTCACATGCCCCACAATCTGTAGCTTAGACTGGCTTGAACTCTTTGTTCTTCTGCTCCAGTTTTTCAGAGTTGACAGCTTCAAATCCATGCAGATCTTATCCATTCTCATTTTCCTTAACATTCCTACTTTGTCATATAAATTTGTGAGCAAACACTTGCTTCATTCTGATGTCTCTTGACTCTTAAGGAAAACTTGAATCCATTTATACATGTTCCACAGGCAGAGAACAGATACAGGGGAAGGGGGGAGAAAATGAGAGGAAGAGGAGGGAGGAAGGATGGAGAGAGGCAGAAGAGAGGTGTATTCTAGACACAGCTTTGATTCAAGCGTGAAAGAAACTCATGGTCTATAATCTAAGAATTCATTTTTATGAATTTTTGTGAATGAATATGGGCATAGGTATATAGATACAATCACAATAACACTTTTAACTATTATGTAGGATATAGCTGTGACCAAACAAATTACCTGTTTCTAAAACTGCTTTGGTTTCAGATTAGATCTTTTAGTGCCATAGACAGCTTCTACTGCCGGCTACTCAGTAACTTATCCAATTTACTGAGTTTTGAGCTCACTGAATTACTTAGTAAATTAACAGCTAAATATAAAATATAATATTAAATATTAGTATACTAATGATATTATCTGACCCCTTTTCTTTTATTGGACAAATGTTGCAAGTTCCAAATATTGCTCATTTCTGCTTACAAGTGTCACATACAATATTACTTAGTGAGCATTTAAACTTTGAAATATAATAAAATATTACACATGTGGATACAATGTTAGATTCTATTTAAACTAATTTTAAATGTATAACTTACCTGTTCTCTTAAATAGTTTCTTTCAAAGTCTAACTTTAGACTTGTAAGATACTGTCGGTATTTATTCAGCTCCCTCAAGCTACATACAATCTAAAATCAAAACCAAAATTTTATAAGTGCTTTACATATGTGAAGACTGAATAGTCATACAATTGTTTATTAGAGGACAAATAGAGCAATGACAATTTAATGATATTTGGGTGCAAATAGTAAATTTCATAGGTGGTATCTCCACATTTGTAAGAAAGAAATTACTACATGAAAATAAAACTTGATTACTGGACTACAATAAGAGTTTTTTTATTTGTTTGTTTTTGTTTTTGTTTTGTTTTGTTTTGTTTTGTTTTGTTTTGTTTTGTTTTTCGAGACAGGGTTTCTCTGTGTAGCCCTGGCTGTCCTAGAACTCACTTTGTAGACCAGGCTGGCCTTGAACTCAGAAATCCGCCTGCCTTTGCCTCCTGAGTGCTGGGATTAAAGGCATGCGCCACCATGCCTGGCCAATAAGAGCTTTATTATTCAAAAGTAATTGTAATTACTAAAACAATAATTTCAATAAATTATACTTGGATTATGATTGTGAATATAATGTTCAGGTGCAATAAGAATAATCTCACAGGATGCTAACAACTACATTCCCTACATTCTTATTTCAAGTCTTTAAAAATATAAATCACATACAAGAAAACAGTACCATTACAGACAGAAAAAGAGAACCATGATTCAGTGGTGAATATTACTATACCTTTGCCTCTTCAAAATACTTGTGAGTAATTTTTTTTAATATTAAACAGAAAATGGTGACTGGATTTATCAGAAGTGGAAGCTTTCATTGTCTTAACCCTGATTATTCTATATAACTGAACAAGAAGTATCTGGTTATAACAGAGTTAATGATGACACTGCTGAAAGATAGTTCCTGGAAAAAAGCTGTGAAGGCTGGCCTACTGACTAGAGCTTCAGTGGTGTGGAGAGCTTGGAATATTGCAGATCTAGAACCCAATCATGACTAATTGTAGAGTATCCTTACACTTCCCTGCTTATCTGTATTGACACTTACCTATTATCACTAACAGATAACCCCCCTTTTAAATGTATTAACAAAACCCAATTTTCTACTCATCATAAAGCTAAGAATGCTACTCACATAGCAACCAGGGCTTACAGCTGAGATTTCTTTGGATATAATGACTTTTCTGAGTTTCCACCAATGTATATGAAAGTCTCTTGATTTATGATTTCTCTGTTTGGTTATTATAAAAACTTTATGAAGTTACTTCTATATTAGATCATGGAATTTGGAGGTAACCTATAGCTGTGCTTCTGAGCTAGGGTCACTCATTTTTGGCTCCAGAAGGAATTATTTCTTATTCCTGTTGAGGTGAAAGCTGTGTTTTTGCATTAAGAAACTGGCTTTCATTAGGGTAAGAAAGCAAAAAAAATAGTATAAGATCTCATTGATTTAAAAAACAAAGTAAGCAACCTTCAACTTACTTTATTATTGCTGGTGATATAGCCACCTTTCTTTAGTCTCCTCAGAATATCTTTGCGCTTATAGTATGCTCTTAAATGTGGATCATGGAGACTTTTATATTGGGTTTCCAAAAGTCGACAGTAAGGATCACTCAGGTTAAAACCATAGGAAGGTCGAAAAAGCTGCATAAAAGCAGATATTAAAATATTACAAATATAAATTAACATATTTTCACTTTTAATTAACCTGTTGACATGACTAGAAAACTCAAATATGCAATTTAAATTTGAACTGGGAATAAGCTAGCAACAGGAGGATTTACTCATGCAGGCTTCCCTCTTCCCCTGCCCATGTAAAGTGAGTTAAACAGTTGGCCTCTCTAGATCAGTTCTTTCCCTGATGCATCAGCCTCTGGCCATGAGACAAGAAGAGAGAAGAAGAGAAAGAAGGTAATAGTGTATAGGTAATTGTTGTAAGAAATGAAGCCAATGCCAGGATTCTGTTTTTTATTTTCCTCTCTAAATTGAAATACTATACTCAGAAGAAAAAAAAAGGTTAATAACAATTATTGTTTCAGTAATCTTAAAGTGAAGAGAAATAGTGGAAAAATCTTTCACTATACTTACATGGAAATAATGCATATAACAGTAGAAGTAGAACTCAGGTGTTAAAGACTAATGATAAAGAATCATATTGCCTTAGGGACTTTAACAAACCAAATGCACTTTGAGGTAATAGTCATATAGAAAGTCATATAATTCAACATTGTGAAATGCTAGTTTTAAAGCAAATTTAAACAAAATGGGTTTTCATCCTATAGATTAATACCAAAAACAACCTCATACAGTAAATACTATTGTATAAATCTAATTTTTACCAAATAAATATAAATATCACCATATAAATACTATAAGAAACATAACCCAGAAGATGTTCCAACTGGTAAAAAGGACACATGTTCCACTATGTTCATAGCAGCCTTATTTATAATAGCCAGAAGCTGGAAAGAACCCAGATGTCCCTCAACAGAGGAATGGATACAGAAAATGTGGTACATCTACACATCTAGTACTATTCTGCTATTTAAAAAAATGAATTTATGAAATTCTTGGGCAAATGGATGTATCTGGAGGATATAATCCTTAGTGAGGTAACCCAATCACAAAAGAAGTCATTGGGTATGCACTCACTGATAAATGGATATTAGCCCAGAAACTTAGAATATCCAAGATACAATCTGCAAAACAAAAGAACATCAAGAAGGAAGACCAGTTCATGGATACTTCATTCCTCCTGTGAAGAGGAAACAAAATACCCATGAAAGGAGTTACAGAGACAAAGTTTAGAGCTAAGATGAAAGGATGCACCATACAGAGACTACCCCACCACGGGGGATCCATCCCATAATCAGTCATTAAACTCAGAGACTATGGCATAGGGCAGCTAGTGCCTACTTAAGGGACCCTGATATAGCTGTCTCGTACAGAAGTGGATGCTCATAATCATCTATAAGAGGGAACACAGGGCCCACAATGGAGAATCTAGAGATAGAACCCCAGGAGCT
>LR750719.1:138163-317199 GCA_902729485.2 Mus minutoides | reverse complement strand
GACCACCCTCATGGTGTTTTTGTCTGTGTTTAAATTTAATTCATTTTCAAGAGATCCTTAAATTATTTCTTGATTTTTTTTCCTTGATCTGATTATGTTGTTAGGTTTCCATGAGGTGGTATATTTCTGGAGTTTCTATGGCTGTGATCAGAATTCTATGTTTGATTTTTATATAGTTTTTGAAATTTTCTTTGTGTTCTAATATGTGATCAATTTTGGAGAAAGTTCATGGGCAGTGAAGAAGAACATATAACTGTTAGTATTTGGGTGAACTGAGTATAGATGTCTTTTAAGTCCATTTGATTGATGAAATCATTAACACCAATGTTTTCCTGATTAGTTTTTGTTTTGTTTTATTTTCTAAGTTAACTTCTATTTGTAAAATGGGATATATACGCTACTCCCTATTCCTGTATTGAGACTAAAATTTGGTCTTAGATCTAAAAGTATTTCTGTTTTCTTTTTTATTATCTTTAATCTTTTCTTTTACAGTCCAGTCAGTATCTCCCTTCTCCTATGTCCACCCTCTTACAGTTACTCATCCCATTCGTCCTCCTCTCTGTCTCCAAAAGGATGTCCCTACCCCAATGCCCCCCATCCCTCTAGACCACCATATGCCCTGGGGTCTCAAGTTTCTTGAGGGTTACGTGCCTGTGTCTTCTCTCACTGTGAGGAGGAGGGTGACCCCCATGGGAAGACCAACAATCTCAACTAACCTGGAACCCTGAGATCTCTCAGACACTGAGTTACCAACCAGGCAACATACACTAGCTGGTATGAGACCCCTGACACATATACAACTGAGGACTGCCTGGTCTGGCCTCAGTAAAAATATTTCTTTCAATGAATATTTTTCATTTTTAACTCCTTTGTGTATAGGATTATAATATATTTTGCTGAACTTACTTTTCTCTTCTGACTAGTTCTTGTTTGAACTTTATTTTGTTGGATATCAGGCAATGCCTGATTTTTGCTATTGTTGTTCTTGTTGTTGTTCCATTTGCCTAATTGGACTAAGTGTTTCTTGTTTATTTTTTCAAGGAACCAATTCTTCATTTGATAGATTCTTTGAACTATTTTTCTATTTTCTTCCATGTAGTTAACTTTTTTTGTGGTTTTGATTATTTCTTATTATATATTTCTTTTGGATTTGATTTGTTATTATGCTTCCCCAAAGAGGTACATAATTTATTTATTTATTTATTTTAGGACCTCTGATTTTTTTTTTAAAGATTGACATTTCAAGCTATATGCCTTTCTTCTTAGGATTGTTTTCATAAAATTATTCCATAGAAACTTGATACAGTATATTTTCATTTTGTTTTAATTTCAAATATTTTTTTAATTCCTTTCTCAATTTCTTCAATGATATTCTAATTACTCATTGGTGTTTTATTTCTTTTTTTTCTCTTTATTAGATATTTTCTTCATTTACATTTCAAGTGCTATCCAGAAATTTCCCCATCCCCTCCCCCATCCCTGCCCTGTTTCCCTACCCATCCCCTCCCACATAATGGCCCTGGCGTTCCCCTGTACTGGGGCATATAAAGTCTTCATGACCAAGGGGCCTCTCTTCCCAATGATGGCCAACTAGGCCATCTTCTTCCATATATGCAGCTAGAGACATGAGCACAGGGGGAACTAGTTAGTTCATGTTATTCTTCCACCTAGAGGGTTGAAGACCCCTTCAGCTTCTTGGGTACTTTTATTTCATTTTCAACAAGTGTGATTACTTTCTGAATTTTCCTTTTTGAGTTTTTTGATTTTGAGCTTCATTTTATTTAACTTATTTGCCACAGCAACTGTTTTTATGAGACTGGTAATTTTGGAGAGAGACACACTGTCTTTTTTGGGAAAGGAATGTGGGGGAACAGACAGGGAGCATCCCCCAGTCTCCCCAATCCTGCTTGGCCCTTGGATAAAGGCTGCTGTGCTTTAGATGTTGGTATTTGACCCACTGGCCTGGAGACTGAGACTGAGGATTTCAGGCATTTCCAAGGTAATGAGGGGTGCAGCACATCAAGGAGCCTACATGGAGTTCTATGTCAGGGTAAGCAGGGCCTTGGGGGAGGCAGGACTCTTAATGTGTCCCGCAACATAGAATAACTGGGTACCTTTGGACTGTGTTGGGTGGTAGAGTTTATGAGGCTGCAGAAGAGGTATTGAATCAGTCACATGAAACATCTGGTCATCCTTCAAGGACCCTAGGAAAGAATGAGTAGAGGTATAGAGGACACAGTAGGCCTCTTACATACTTCAGCTGCAGAAGAGGTTTTTAGGTGGGCACACAGACTTTTGTGGTCCTTCCAATGTACTTCAAATTACTGTATTCAACATAACAAGCAGCAAAACACTGGGGAGTGTTTTTCTGGGTTCCTACAATGGCAACACTGCAAGAGAACTAGAGTGCATAAGTCACCATGGACTAGTCTAAAAGGAGTTTGGTTCCTGCATATATCCGAGGAACTAGTTCTAAGGTGAGCTCGTAATAAGTAGAGAAGAATGCACTGTTTGAAACTCCCTGATATTAAAATCTAATCCACATATTAAAAAATGTGCAGCAGGTTGAGTAGGTATATTATCACAATTTGACACAAGGTTTCCTCTATTTAGTAAGCAAAGCCAAGACAGGTGGGCAAAACAAATAAGAAATGGAGAGAATGGTATGAAATTGAAATAGCAACAAAGGTCTCTAGCCTACTGCAGCTTTCTCTTTTATTTTAAACCCAGAAAACAGCTCTGAGCATTTTTTTGCCTTCATGAACTGGAAAAGTTCCACACATAAAGGCCAGCAACCCTGACATAAGGCTGTACAAAAATGAAAATATCTTTTCAATGAGAGGCTAATCTTGTGCAAACACATTGCAGGGTGTTTTCGGGTCCTTTAATGACCCCTAGCCTCTCTCTTACACCATATTGTTAATGTAGAAAATGTGTGTGTTAAACAGTGTACAGATTGAACTGGTGGATTATTTTCCTTGTTTTCAAACATTCATTCTGCCCCATGGCTGGATCATTTCTGAGAAATACAAAATGAAACTGAATTTCCCTCAGCTTCATTAGTGGAAGCCTGAGAAATTTTAAAGAGATGGTTTTCTCCTGAAATTGTCCTTGCATGCTTCTTTCAGGGACATCCTAGATAGGGACGAGTGGCTTCAGCATAGGAATGAGATTAGTGCAGACTAGGTGGCGAATTATTTAATCATTTGGTATTCTTTTATTCAAAAAGGACAAGCTTGTTCTCTGTGGACAGATAAAGTAGCAAATGCTGTTGATAGAAACAGAACATAGACCTGGCTTTTGGTAGCTTTTTTCCAGAATAACACTATGTTGGGTGTATAAACATGGGCCCCATGCTTCTGGGAGAAATGCTGACAAACACTTTAAATCATTGATAACTCTCATGATGTCATCTGGCTTTGTCATTTGGCATTATTTTATGATGTACTGGTTTCAACCTTCCTTGAAATGACAAGGTTTCTACAGTTCCCCTCACCAAATCATTTGACCAGCCTTTTACTCCCTTCTTTATAGAATGTATTACTTATTTCCCTGATGGTGTTGTTTTATCAAGAGTCTCTGATTCTGTTTGACATTGCTTTCTTTTACAATGAAGGAACTCAGAGACCAGCATGCTGATAAGAACCAAACCACTGATGAACCACACCCAAGGGACATTCTAGGAGCACTCCAAATGGGTCCATTATCCAAAATCTTCTTAAAGTCAAGCTGTGGGATAGAGAAAAGAGTAAGGACATCACATCTGGACATTTTATACATGAAAAAAAAAAGATAGGTGATTGTTGTGATTGTTGGTTCGGTGTCTACTTTAAATGAATGCTCCACATACTGAGTATCCATGAAACTCAAGAAGAAGGAAGACCAAAGTGTGAATACTTCGATCTTTCTTAGAAGGGTGAACAAAATACTCATGGAAGGAGTTACAGAGACAAAGTTCAGAGCAGAGACTGAAGGAATGACCATTCAGAGACTGCCCCACCTGGGGATCCATCCCATATACAATCACCAAACCAAGACACTTTTGTGGATGCCAACAAGTGCTTACTGACAGACGCCTGTTATAGCTGTTTTGGAGAGGCTCCACCAGTGCTTGACAAATAAAAAGGTGGGTCCTTGCAGCCTACCATTGGACTGAGCATAGAGTCCCCAATGAAGGAGCTAGAAAAAGACTCAAAGAACTGAAAGGGTTATTGGCCCCATAGAAGGAACAACAATATGAACTAACCAATAACCCCAGGGACTAAATCACCAACTAAATAGTTCACATGGTGATGGTACTCATGACTCCAGCTGCATTTGTATCAGAGGATGGCCTATTCAGTCATCAATGGGAGGAGAAGCCTTTGGTCATGTGAAGGCACTATGCCCAAGTTTAGGAGAATGCCAGGATCAGGAAGTGGGTGTGGATGGGTTAGTGAGCAGGAGGAGGGAGGGCATAGGGCTGTTTTCAGAGGGGAAACCAGGAAAGGGGACACATTTAAAATGTAAATAAATAGATAATAAAAATTATAACAATAGAAGGAAAAAGAAATGAATTTGAATATATGGAAATATATAAAAGAAATGAAAGGGAGGAAAAGGAAGAGGAAAATTATATAATTGTATTTTAATTTTAAAAATAATAAGATGGGGGGCTGGTGAGATGGCTCAGCGGGTAAGAGCACCCGACTGCTCTTCCGAAGGTCATAAGTTCAAATCCCAGCAACCACATGGTGGCTCACAACCATCCTTAATGAGATCTGGCGCCCTCTTCTGGAATGCCTGAAGACAGCTACAGTGTACTTGCATATAATAAATAAAATAAATCTTAAAAAAAAAAAAATAAGATGGACAAAAAAAATATCTGCTCTATAGTTATATTAAGTCCAATAATCCTGAGTTTGTCTTTAAAACCACAAACCTTTATGATATAAAGATGCCTAAATTCAACATCATGCCTTCTATAACTTCAGCTACAACCATGCTAAAAGATACAGAGTAGAACATATTTGGGAAAGCACTGCCACCATATTATTGTTCATATTAGCATGTCTATATTAATGCAGCACAGACACCAAATCCAGGATTTATATGCCTCAAGGCCGATGCTACAAGAGAGAGCATCATGTGTTTGCTCTTGCCATCACTCAAACTTGATTATAGTATGTGATTGGCCATTTGTTATCTTTGATGTTCATGCCATGATGACCTAAATTAGGCATCATACATCCTGTTGTGAAACTATATATGTGACTTATAAACTGAGACTTATTCAAATAGAAGGAATCAGGAAGGCACCCTAACCATACTGGAAGGCATAGTATCATTCTTATCATAAACTTAGACAAAGAAAACTATTTCCCATCTACCTACCACTGCCAAAAGGAAAAGTTAGGCTGCCATGTATATTCTGTATTTCTAGAACTTGATTCAACTTAGAAATTGCCAAGCTTTGTGAACACTATTACAGAGGATGATGTTTTCAGCACCAAAAAAAGGGCATAACCGTGGATGGAATGATGAGACACAAATGAGTAACTAGGACACACATAAAAAATATTCAGGGAAATATAGCAGATGAATACTTAGAATAACCACAAAAGAGTGGAGCCACTCCTGTCTTTACATGTCTGCATGCTCCAGGCATAACACAAGCTTTTGCACACTTTCAGAGACAATCTATCTACTATGCTTGGCCGAAAGAAAATAAAACCCAGGCTTCTCCATCCTTTATATTCCTCAGATTGGGGACATCTTGAGAAAGTACCTACACGTTTTCATGAAGAAGGCAACAATATTTATGTATGGCTTATGCTCAGGTAATATGAGCAAATAGTCACCGTTCTTGTCGTATGTACCATTACACACATACTCCATGATGTTCACTTGTCTATTTTTTTTTTTTTTTTTACTTGAAGCCTGTCTTTGGTTATTTATTTCAACCAAATTTTCACTCTGTAAAGACACACCTCAGACTGTGCATAGGACAGGAAACATTTTCCTCATATTGCTACCTTCCATCCAGGGATTGAGAGTAAACTCTCTGATGGCAATATAAAGTGATCTGCATACATGCATTATATAAGCAGTGCGATATTTTTCAAGTGCTACTATTTCTAAGTCAATATAAATTGGATAAATTAATTTGTACTGCATAACCTAACCCTATATATGGCTATATGTATTTACATAGAATTATTAACATAAAATATGTATTTTATATGTACTATTTTTTGTATTTTATTTATTTATCCATCCTAAATTCTGTCTCCTCCCAGTACATTACTGCCCTCCCAGAGATTCTCGCCTATTCTTCTGAAAGAGTTCCCCCAAATAATACAATACTACTCTTTCTCTCTCTCTCTCTCTCTCTCTCTCTCTCTCTCTATATATATATATATATATATATATATATATATATATATATTCATGTGTACACACAATCACATACTCTTATAGCATATCTTGTCTCTCACACATACCAAATCCCAGGTTTGTCTCTGCAAAGTTACTCATGTATAGTTCTAAAGAAGACTAGGGGAAGAGCTTCTCTTAAATTAATCTTCTTTAACCTGGTAAAGCAAAGGGGTAATATGTGTACCCCAATGAATGCCAAGGCATTCACACTCTTTGGTAGCCCTCCAACACTGTATCAGGTTTGGTCTCTGTAGCTGATAGAATAAAGTCAAGTAACAGTAAGTCCATGCAGAGACAAGGTAATGAAGGAGTTCTCTGCTACCTTCCTCATAATTCCTTTCAAGGGAACAAGCTGTCATGTGGAAAGAAATGCCTATTAAAAAGGCAAGGTGATGAGCAGAGTCCTACCAGTGGCCTCATGGGGGGCATGTAAAAGGCCTTTGCTAGTCTTCACGGATGGCAGCTCCTACTGACAGCTTAAATGCAACTTCAAGAAACACTGAGCTAGAACTATCTTCCTAAACTACTCTCAGTTTATTAATGCCAGCTATCTGAAGCAACTACGGCTTTGCATAATGTGTTACAGAGCAATCAATAGCTGATGCAACATCCAAGGAATCAATTCCAATTGTAGATAAACGGAGCGAGTATATTTCTATGGTTACAGCCCAAATTTGTTTGTGTAGTGAGACAGAAAGCAATAGATGGAAGCATGAAGATGGAGGATAAAACCATGCCATGCAAGAAACACAGTAGAAAATGACAAACCCACAGAGCATTAGTTGAATCTACAGAATATCCCTAAACACTGAGATAAACACCTCAAACTAGACTGCGTGTCTGAAGTCTTTTAAAATATAGTTATGCCTCCACCCACCTCATTTTAAAAATGTGTTGATCTTCCCCATGGTCTGTACTTGAGGAATGTTAACTACATTCTAAGTAATGTTGAGTACATTTTAAGGAAGTCATGTCGTTGGGCCCAACATACAAAATACTTGATAGGAGTTTCATTAATATTATTAAATAACATGTCTTCACCAAACATTGATTAGATATACAAATCATTTATCCCCATAAGGAATTGCAAAGGAATATAAAATCACTCATACCCAGCCTTTTCCTGCCTATGGTTGTCAAGGTAACGAGTATCTTATAATTCTAAGCAAACAGACCTCTCTGCAAAAGATTTCAGAAGCCACCATAGGTATCATACAGCCACCCATGCCTCCCTCTTTGTAGAAGAGTTTCCAGGAGAACCCTCAGGAGGGTTAATCAAGATATTAAATTTACTCACAGACAACCACAGTGCCAATGCCTGGTAGCAAGTTGGGATAAGTAAATAAGATATTCTTTAAGTTCTATCAGTTTAGGTGCTAAGCCCTTGAGCACCAAATGTGAGCCCCCTCTGGTGTTAGTGTTCATTATAACACCTGTGTCCAAAGCAAACGCAGAGAAGAAATGACAGGTCTTAAAATGCTAATTACACTTGTGCTTTTATATACAGCACAGTCATGGTTATACATGGCATCATTTTAATTGCATAAAATGAGGACAGGAGCTCGAAGCATTAGATTATGCTTCAAAAATAACCTTCTTTTAAAAGAAGAGTAAGTTGAGCATCAGTATAAGAGAGTCTTAAATGAACTAAAGACAACACAACTTCAAATGAAGTAATAATGAAAATGCTCATGTTACATTTAAATATAATATGTCCTAATATGTACAGGACACTAGAAAGTGATTTCTATGGAGAGTTTCAAAGCTAACTTACATTCTTTAGATAGATACTATTAACAAACCAATTAATTTACTTGGGATAATTCATTAGTAAGGAAAAAGGCAGTTCAGATTTCTTCAGTAAACCCATTAAGTTTACTGACTTAATGTTATTTTGCTGCAGTTCACAGCCAGAACCTGTGTGGAGTTTAGGAAATGACTCAATAGGTAAAACTGTGTATCCTGAAAGTACAATAAACTGAGTTTGGATTCCCCGAACTCAGCAAAAATATTCAACACTGTAGTACAAGTATTCATCCTTTCAGTGTGCCCTTACCAGCATATGAAGTATGAACACAGGAAAACCTCCAAAATCGTGTGGGACAACTGGCTTGTCTTAATAAGCAAGTGGAGCTGAGAACCTGTCTCAAAAAAGGTGAAAGGGACAAAGACCAATACTTGAAACTTTTCTCTTTTTTAAATTTATTTTTAATTGTTTATTTATTTTTAAAATCCAGATTTTATATCCTTCCTGGTCCACCCTCCAACTGATCCACATCCCATATCTCCTCCAGCCCCAGGTCTCCATGAAGATATCCCTGTCCCCCACCCAGGCCTCTAAACTCCCTGGGCCTCAGTCTCTTGGGGGATAGGTGCATCTTCTCTGATTAAACCCAGACCCGGCTGTCCTCTGCTGTATGTGTGTTATCATATCAATACCTGAAACTTTTCATGTGATCTCCACATGTGTTCACCGTGACATTTACATGTATTCAACACACATATGCACATCTGCACACAGAAATAGGATGGAGATAAAAGGAGACAGAGAGAGAGACAGAGGAGGAAGGGAGGAAGGGGGAGGGGGAGAGAGAGGAGGAGGGAGAGGGAGAGAGAGAGAGAGAGAGAGAGGGAGAGAGAGAGAGCATATTTATGAGGATTATGCCAGTTTGCCTTGGATTTAAGTTTGTAGCTAACACAGTGCTGTAGTTTGTATAATGAACATGAATGCACACCCAATTCTCTTTCCCATAAGTGCAATATGCTCAAACAAGGTTCTATATCTTAATCCGGGTTTGCAAAGAAGAAAAATAGCAAGGCTTTCAAAGTTCTTCACTGTGGAGAAAGGTTAATGTGGTTCCAGACAGAGAGCAGAGCTCCCCTCAGCACTGCTGCAAACAAGGAGACAGGTCTTTCTTTTCACGGTCTTTATGCATGTCTCAGAATTACCCAAACAGTGTTGATGTTACTCTGATCTGTTTTGTTCAGTACGGAAGACTTTCTATTTTAAAAATGTTCCCCTGGAAAACAGTAATCGTTATTAAATCATTTCTTGTTTAGATTCATCAGCTATGCTTATCTTAATGGCACCTAAGGGCCTTTCTTCTTCAAATGCTAAATTAGATTCTTTAATTTTACAGTGTTCACATGGAAATGAAAGACTAGAGGAGCATTTAAATGGTATGGTGGGCCAACAAGTCTGGGGAATGGATACCCAGGATGCATGTGGTGGAAGGGCAAAAATGACCTCCTGAAAGTTGTCATCTGACCTCTGCATGGATGTTATGGACCAACACACCTGTAACATACACATGCATGCAACATCAAGAAATAACTTTTCAAAGGAAATGAAGTGCTTGAAGAGCAATCTATGATTACAATCAGCAGGAAATGAAACTTAATAGAAATGGAAAGACAGGATTAAGGGAAGACATCTTCTATCTTCAAACTCAGGGAAGAAAGAGCTAGGTATGTGGAACTAGAATGTCATTATCTCTCACCTTACAGGCACCTAGGGACCCTGGTATAGTCTCCAGGAGTCACAGAGTGATATCTCTAAGAGAATACAAATGTTTTTCTTTTTAAGTGATACTTTTCTTGCTTCTGATTTCACTAATCACTTCTCTCTCTCTCTCTCTCTCTCTCTCTCTATATATATATATATATATATATATATATATATATATATATATATATATTAGCATATTCTGTTTTCTAGTCTCAGGATATGAAGAACAATAAAAAAAAATAGCCCTAACTTTCTCTCAGACATATACATTATACATATATAGAGCATTAAATAAGTAAATTCACAGAGTTTTTGGTGCAGCAAAGACAAAGAAAATGAAATAAGACTGTGGGGACTGGCGATGTGACTAAGTGGTACAGGTTCTGCTCATCATGACTTGTGCACAGATTTCTGGTTCATATCCAGTAACCTGAGGAAGGCAGTGATGAGGAATTACAGTAAAAAATGGACAATGAGACTTGAAGAATACACATGTGAAATAAATGGCCAGAAGAGTGCCAGAGCAAGAAGGGAGAAAGGAGGAGGTGTGTTTGAAGCAAAACACAGTTTGGTCCTGAAGCAAAACACAGTTCAGTGATACTTGTTTAGAATTTTGAGCAGAATTCCTCCAAACCTTCATTTCATTCTTAGACCTTGCTACATTTTTTATTTTTGTGCTCTGAGCAAGAGGCTATTTAATAGTAACTTCTAATTACATATCATTAAAGTATCACAGGTTCTCATATCACATACTCAACTGTGTATATGGAAGAAGACTAGTGAATGGAAGCATTTTAATTTTATTCCAGAGGAGGGAATCATTGTGTTCTGCTTGAGCCAAGGGCATTTTGGTTTGGGGAAGAAGCCATACTGTGATGCTCAGAGCATAGCACATCTGAATCTTACACCTAATCAAGGTCCCATGTTTAGCCATTCATCTTGTCCTCTCTAGCTCCTTTCTTCTCACTGTGAAACATGGGATTTCTTCAACATTGCTTCTCCACTCAACATTTACAATTCATGTTAGAGACTCCAAACTGTAGTACAAACTGATTCTGACTCCATCTAGCATGTTGTGTTTTTTCTCTACCAACGAACAACGTGTCTTAATTCTCAGCAAGTAGAGACATAAATTTAATATGATCCTCCCCATAGTTGTCTTTTGATGATCTTTTTTATATTGCTTCTGTCATAACCATGCCTTGATAGTTCTAACTGTATAGTTTATGTTTATAGTATTAGTAAACATTAACATTTCAACATACCATACAATGTATGAAGAAAAATCTGAAAAATAGTTGATATATAAAAATATTCATGTATACAAAGCAATACGATTTACTCACTCATTATCAACCCCATTTCTGCAAATATTAGCATTACATAATTTCTTCATCACATTTCCTATATCCAGAGCTAGTATTCCTATTAACTAGGAGTCTTCATTTTTTGTTAATTTTTTTGTGTATATTAATATGGGCACACATGTGTACATGTTTACATGTTTGGGGGTGCATGTGTGTGTGTGCATGTGTATGAAGGCTAGAGGTTAACACTGAATGCCATACTCAGTTGCTCTTTATCTTATATACTGATGTAGGGTCCCCCACTTAAACACAGAAACTCACCAATTCAGCTTGTCTAGCTAACCAAGTTGCTCTGGAGACCTCAGTCTCCAAAGTCCTAAGAGATGAGATCTCAGACAGGCTGCCACACCTGCCTGATATTTACATAGGTGTTGCAGATCAAAACTCTGTGCAAATACTTTACTCAGAGGCATCCCCCAGCCACAGATTATTTATTTTCTAAGGCAATCTGCCAAGTCCTGCTTTTCCATCTGTAAGGGATGGCATGACATAGTTTCTGCTTCTGGAACAGAGCCAACAGGGTGTGGGCCTCCAGGACTGCTGATAGCTGCTGTACGTGTAAGGCATCATGTGTGTGTGTGTGTGTGTGTGTGTGTGTGTGTGTGTGTGTTTCACATTCCTCCTTCAAGGAATGCACTCTGTGCCAAGGTTTTGATTCCATGATAATCAGAGACAGCAAGAATCCAGAAGGCAAGGGTGTGGCTTATGTCTCAGCAAAATGGTAGAATGCTGTGACCTTCAGGACAGACCTTATGGCTGTTGGAAACAAAAAAGTACTGAAAACATGAGACCATGAGTTCAAAAATTATATAATTTCTCAACTATGCAAAATATAAGGATGCAATATGATTCATATGAAGGGCTTTGCAGACCTAGAACACAGAGGCAGCCGCACTATGAGCCACCTTGTCAGAAAGATGCAGGAGTAGGCAAATAACAAGGGCAGGTAAACACAAAGGCAGGAAGGTTCCTGAGTTCAAGGTCAACCTGGGACTGAAAGAGTTGAAGTATAGGACCAGGCATAAAACAAATGGTAATTTCAGGGCAAGATCTAGCTATCTTAAAGTCTGTGCTCTCTCTCTCTCTCTCTCTCTCTCTCTCTCTCTCTCTCTCTCTCTCTCTCTCTCTCTCTCTCTCTCTCCCTCTCTCTCTCTCCCTCTCTCTCTCTCTCTCTGAATCAAGCGGTTGGGTTCTATGGATGTTGATTCATGGGATAATCAGAAGAGAACCTGGGGTAATGACTGAACTATATGTAAATCTATAAAACGAGGCTTTTGATGTGCAAGTGATGAGATATCCAGAGAGGTTTTAGAGGTTTTAGAATAGCAAGAGAAAGCTGTCTCTAGCAGAACAGAATACAGAGAGCAATCTGAAAAGCAGAACACAGACTGTCAGTTTGAATCCACAATTTGATTTTAAGTTGTTCATTTCATTGTTCCCAGGCACCCCACCACTTCTTTTCAAGCTAATCCTGGTGCTTGGCAGTGACCCAAACTATCATTCATGAAAAATTTTGAAGCCTTAGTGATCCTGTACCCAAATAGATAAAGTCATGAAAATCACAGCACTATGAAGTATCTTAAAGACATCCTGGAGTTTCAGACTATCTTTCAAGCAATAGTAGGCAATTAGTGCCAATTAATCAAGTCCCAATGGTAATCCTATACTTTCTTTACTAGAGAAAAAGAAGCTGATGACAAAGTAGGAGGATAAATAATAGTCACTTAATAGAAATATCATTGTTACTAGCTACATTTAACAAGTTTATTTCATAATTTTGGAAAAAAAGAAGCAAAGCCATAATTAGTTGATGGTTGAGAGAGGAGGGGAAATTATTTTCATTCCCAGGTCTTTGTTCTCAGATTCTATTCTGACTCTGGGGAAACGTAGCCCCAAACATTAAGGAGAAGTTTAGGGTGCAGAGCTCATCTGCTAGTATGGTATTCCATGTTAGGCTGTAATTCGACTATGCCCACTCACAGTATCACCATATCTATCAGGCCATGCTTTACCTAAGATCTCAAAGAAACCACAAATGAATTCTTACTATGAGGCATATCACCTTTGACTGCAAACAAGACATTCAATGAATATTGGCAGTAATCAGGATAGAAAAGGTGAATTCGTAAATTATGAGCCTGTTCAGAGGACCAGTTGCTGTTAGTCCTACAACCAAAGAATTCTAGTGTAGCTACCTTACAGGAAGGTGATTGGATGGCTCCTGAGCAGGGCCTACCATTATTCATCTATTCACAGACTAGCAAGAGAGTTTCCATTTAATGGAAAATCTTGTTTAAGATTTCCTGGTTGCTTCCATGAATAGAAACTTCATGTCAGTTACAAGGTATTTTGTTCACAAATGTGTTGAATAAAGTTGATCATTTATTAGCACCCAGAGAGGTTTTAACATGGCAACACTGACATAGAATAGACATTTTTATTCTTTGTCACTGAGGTCAATTGTTTCACTATATTTCTTTTTTTTAAATTTAATTTTATTTGAATTTCAATTTTTACACTTCATATTACATTTCTCTCCCTCCCCATCCACCCTCCGACTGCTCCACATCCCACACCTCCTCCCCACCCAACCCTGTCTCTCCGTGGATGCCCCCACGCCACACCCCACCTGACATTTAAACTCCCAGGGGCCTCCAATCTCTTGAGGGTTAGGTGCTTCATTTCTGAATGAACATAGATCTGAAAGTCCTCTACTTTATGTGTGTTAGGGGCCTCATATCAGCTAGTGTATGCTGTCTGGGTTGCTATCCCACAGTCATACCTCTGACCCATAATTGTTACTGTCTGAAAGAATTACAGGGATGGAAATGGAGAGGTGCCTGGGGAGAAGAAGGTCTAGCAACAGGCCCAAAGTGGGATCCAGCTCAAGGGGAGGTCCCAGGGCCTGACACTATTACTAAAACTATGGAATGCTCACAGAAAGGGATCTATTATGACTGCCCTCTGAGGGACCCAACAAGCAACTGAAAGAGTCTGATGCAGTTATTTGGACCCAACCAAAGGACAGAAGCAGCTGACCCCTGTTGTTGAATTAGGGAAGGCCCATATTTTTACTTTTGTCAAAAAATAAGAAGTGCATTAATCTTTCTTCCAGGTCAAGTAAATAGTTTATTGTGTCATTGCTAAGAGGTTCAAATAAAATATCATCAGATACACACCAGGCCACCAGAGCTATACTTGTTTGATATAGTAAAGTGGCCTCTAGTAGAATAAGAGTTGTAAATTCATTAACTGCCCAATTATTTTCATAGTAGTCTAATTATCTGCAAAATATCTATCTCTAATAGGAGCAATAGATTTTAAAAAAAACGAGAGGAACAACTATGTCAGAATTTTCAAATGGTTGGTACTTATACTAACACTAAAATACATGAAGAAGATAGGAAAAATATTAGGCTTTTTAGTTTGATAGAATAAAAGACAGATTCTAGGTTTTGCCTCTGTGTGTGTACCCTGTTAGTTGCTCTTCCTGTGTGTGTTCACAGTCAACACACACACACACACACATACACACACACACACACACACACACACACACACACACAGTACATATATACACATATCACATATAAAATGTTACTCTTCTCTCTTTCTATTTCAGTATCTTTAGATGCTTCCCAATCATGATTCACATAGAACATGTGTAATGATTGTGGATCTTTAAGAAAGCCAGAACACTCTGACAGTGGTAACTGAGATCACTGCAGGTTCAGAGCCAACTTTTGCTTCATCACTTCATTGGATGTACGAGGATCTGTATTTGTGGCTGAAGAAAATTTAGTGAGATTTAGAAATTCTTAAAACTCATGTTCTTTAAAT
The DNA here is from genome assembly GCA_902729485.2 of Mus minutoides. Lineage (NCBI taxonomy): Eukaryota > Metazoa > Chordata > Mammalia > Rodentia > Muridae > Mus > Mus minutoides. Next base: position 302,067 of record LR750719.1, on the reverse strand, counting down.
TTCAAAACTTAAACAATTTTATGCCCTGATGATAAGTATAGGCTGTATATTCGGCCTCTACCTTAAATGAGTGCTTGGAGTATCATATTTAGGATTTAATGTTCAGAAGCCTAAAGCTTCCAAGGCAGATGAAATCAAAGGTGTTTATAACACAAACTGGTTCTTTATCTTTCCCACTGTTACATTACATGGAAAGTCAGAAGTAGGTATACTAACTCACTGTCCTACTACATTGAAGAAAAGCAGAGGAGAGAAGACTATCATTTCAGTCTGTCCCTACTTAGGTGCATTATTTTGCCAGCAACATAGGACAATTGTACAGCTACTTTTTTTTTTTGGTACTGCCAATTACCAACTACCAGAACGTCATTTTCCTTGTACCAATGCAATGATAACCATTATTGCCTTAAAATATGTTGATCTGATCCCAAATTCTCATGTTTTCTTATGCACCTCTAAACTACTCAACATATAAAGGTAGGTTAGATTTCTCAGAACCTATTGTTTGACCCCAATTTGGATACTTTAAAGAAGGACATTGGCTTTTACTTTTTAGCTGTAAGAAAGTTAGAAAGAACCAAGTACAGAGAAACGCCATAGCATAGGCACACAGAAGAACATGGAAGGAACACTAGTAATAAGAGTTCTACCTGCTTTTTTGGGGGGGAGGGGGTTGAGACAGGGTTTCTCTGTATAGCTCTGGCTGTCCTGGAACTCACTTTGTAGACTAGGCTGGCCTCAAACTCAGAAATCTGCCTACCTCTACGACCACCACCACGCCTGGCTTCTACCTGCTTTTATAAACATGTAAATACACAAAGCATGCTGGTTTTCTACAAGAGTCTAGGTGGAAGTGGAAGCCACCTTCCATGTTATCCCAACATGAGAATACTTTATAGAATAGCACATACTGTGTGGATCTGTAGCACACACAGTTTTGTGCCAGATGTTTCTCAATAGAAACGTGTTTTCAGTTTTGCAATGACATCTCAGGTTTTAGAAGAACACACATTCCTGGTGGAAAAAGACTCACTTTACAGAGTAAATGATCAGTAAGCTTTGATGTATTAAGTGATAGAAATAAAAAAAAAGCACAGAGACACATTTACTAAATAATGTATAGTGCTAGACTCTATGATAAGGCAGGCTTAACCTCTCTTTTCTCCATTGCAGCTTCCATGGTCTCCTTGGAAAGAATAGTGAGTGTCTTAGGATGATATGTGGCCTAAAGATGAATAATGCATTTCACTGCTTCTCCAGTTAATTCCCTGCCTGTCTATTTTGTGCATGACTAATCAGGCAGTTTCCTCTCTCCATGAAAGTTTGCTTAATAAATTTTGGTAATGTCTTCAAAGCTAAGATATATTTTAAACTTGTTAGTAAAATTTAAAAACAAGTGGGCTAACTTGATTTTCAATAGAAAATTACGTTTCCAATTAAAGGGACATCTTTAATTAGAGTGAGTGTTAATATTGACTTTGGTTTGGGAAAAAAAAAGACAAAGATGCTGTGCCAATAACAGTAGCTACAAGTAAGGGTATGACAGTAGGATTTGTGACCTAAGATTTCAGAGTAGCACCAAGGACAAGAGTCTCTTTAGAACACTTAAATATCAGGAATTGCTTTGGTTATCTTTTCCCTTAACTCATACTTCTAAAACATATCTAATACAGATGAACCAAAATTCCTTATCTGTATTGAAATATACTCAAGAGATGATAAAAATTGGAACAAAATACATTCTAAATTATTGGAACATAAACTATGGTTCTTGCCCATCAGTATCTTAAAAGGTCGATCCTTGGGAGATGGAAAGAGGAAAAGTGAAGTGCCAAATTTTAAATGGACACAGCTGACATTTAAACAGCTCTCCTCTTTGTTTAAAGAGAATGGAGTGGTATAAAATTAAGGAGTCCAGTAAAACAACTGAGAGTAGAGTGAGAAGTCAGCATTCTAAGGCAAAAACAGATATATTGAAAAGAAAGTCAGAAAGGATGATTTTGGGGAGAAGGGAAAATTTGAATATGCCAAAAAAAGGTAGGACCAAGGACTTAATGCAGGAGAAGACAGTGAGCTACTACAGAAGTGATTCTCTGCTGGCGTGTCTTTTGTTCCACCATTCAACGGCTATTAAGCCTTTCCCATGTTCTGAGAGTCTCTATGTACCTTTCTACACTCAGTGTAAGAAACAGGTGATCTATTCAATGGTTGGCTGCGAGCATCTGCCTCTATATATATATCAGGATCTGGCAGATCCTCTCAGGAGACATCTATATCAGGCTCCTGTTAGCATACACTTCTTGGCATCCATAATAGTATCTGGGTTTGGTGACTGTATATGGGATGGATCCTCAGATGGGCCAGTCTCTGGATGGCCTTTCCTTCAAACTCTGCTCCACATTTTGTCTTCATATTTGCTCCTGTGGGTATTTTGTTACCCCTTCTAAGAAGGACCAAAGTACCTATACTTTAGTCTTTCTTTTTCTTGAGCTTTATATGGTCTGTAAGGGGGGGGGGGGATGAATGGGATAGGGGGTTTTTGGGAGGGGGGAATCGGGAAGAAGATAACATTTGAAATTTAAATAAATAAAAATATCCGAAAAGAAAAGAAAAGAAAAGAAAAGAAAAGGAAAGAAAAGAAAAAGAAAAGGAAAGAAAAGAAAAAGAAAAGAAACAGGTGATCCTGGGGCCAAGCAGATTTCTCTCTAGCAATGTTAAATTTTCTTCTCTCTCCTGCAAAAATAAATTATTTTAATATAAATATAAATAGTAAATTAATATGGATGCTGTTTTTCTTTATCCTAGGTAATTCCAATAGCCGCAGAGAGAGAGAGAGAGAGAGAGAGAGAGAGAGAGAGAGAGAGAGAGATTGATTGATTTCAAAATTTCATCTCAATAATACCTAGGCAGTATTGATCTATTAAACAAATCTGGCTATCTCCCAGCCATGATCCCAAATACTTGCAATTAGGGCTTCCTTTGTTCAGCTGAACTCTAAAGCATCTCTCTTTCCCTCCTTGCATCCAGCCTGGCCTCTGTCCTTGAAAGTCTTCTCTCTCTCTCTCTCTCTCTCTCTCTCTCTCTCTCTCTCTCTCTCTCTCTCCCTCTCCCTCTCTCTCTCCCTCTCTCCTCTTCTGGCTGGCAGAAGTTCTGTCTTATTCTTTCTTTTGCCCAGCCTTTGGGTGATGAGAATTTATTGACAAGAAAATGGTGAGAGTTGTTTACAGAAACATGAGACAGCAGATTCTTTCCATAAGCATTACAATTCTTATTTAATCTTATTAAAATAAGGTAATCGGGCAGAGAAATCAGCATTAGAGTAACACAAGGATAACCTTTAAGTGGTGCCCAATAAATAACATTATGGCTACACTGTCTAGATTCAAGTCCATGCCCTAAGAATGTTCTAGATTGTGGTATTCTCAACAGAAAATTTGTAAAATGCAGGGAATAGAGATGCTGACAGGCATCCCAGGATTTATGCTTTAAGCATCCATGTAAGACAGACAAATTGCATGTGATTGTATGACAATGCATTTGTGATTTTACAGATCAAGTGTGTATTCACTTGCACCACTTTCCTGGTTCCATGTATCACCATGGATTGCAGGATTTTGGAAATGCAAAGAAATGCTTGTAGTACTCTTTACTGCAAAGTTGTGTTACCCAAATTCAGAAATCACTTCAGGGCAACAACAAAACTTGCAGAGATTTCAAACCCTGTCCAGAAAGAACTCTATTTCCCTTTAAATATAGTTCTTGCCATTTCAAAGATAAAATTTGAATGCAAGTTTTGCTGGAAAACCTGTTTCGGACAGTCCTTTAAATAAAACAGACTTCGACATCTAGCCAGTAAGAGTTCAAATAAAATATTTAAACCTATAATTTCAGTATATAAACAATACTAGGGAAAATTTGACTTTTAAGAAACATACAAAACACATACAAACAAAACACACTGTAAATTTCTGAAGAAATCACTGGACAAATGATCTCCTCAGTTATGTCCATTATTACTGTCTTCCCCAAATTTAAAATATTACCTCTAGTGTCTACCTTAGTCACTGGAAGCACTTGTTTTAAACTGTTTATATAACAAATGAAATAACCCAAAATTATAATAATGGAAATGATAATTAGAGTAAAAAGTATTCTACAAATAGATAATGATATTATTCCCTATACCCATGTTATTATATTATTGGCTTATTTACTCTAAAGTGTTTTTATACAAATGCTCATTTGGAATGAATTGAGAAGACTTCAAAATTATTATAAATTTAATAAAACCATGACTGGTATAAAATTCAAAATCTATTTTAAATGCTTTTATATTATGGCAATTTAACCCTACCCAAAGTGTAAATCTATAAAGCAATTTTGTTGCTATCATTAATTCTTCATGAATTAGCTGTGACTATCTGCTTTCCTCAGGAAGGCTCTCATATACATCTAATTAGTGCTAATAGCAAATGCCTTTAAAAAGCTCAAATTGAAACAAAAAAATATGACAGCAGTTATTCTTATCAGGAAAATGTGCAGAGTCTAAGGAATCTTATTAACAGAGATAATACAGCAGTCAGTTGAAAGATGCCAAGGAGTCTATCCATTTCTATATGATTATTTTTCAGTGCACCTATGCAAATCAGCACCCCCAGCATTCTCATGGGCTTCTAAATAGGGAAGTACAAGGATGAGGAAGAGAAAGTGAGGAGATTAGGTAGAACCTCAAAGCTTCTACAGAAAGGAAGAGAGAAGGGGAGGGAGGGAGAGGGGCAGCTAGGGGAGAGGGAGAGAAAGAATATCTCTTCTGGGGTCCTGAAAAGACCAAGTTAGTTCATCAGCTATTGATATTTTGGAAAAATATTTAGGTATACCTGCTCTGTTTCTATTTTGTGGCAGGAACTAGAAATCATTGAATGCAAATTATCTGTTTCTACTGTAAAGGAATTTCTATTTTACTGAAGCTAAACATAAATGCAGTGTAGTGATAGCTAAAATGGCATCTATTGGGGGCACAGGGAATGAAGAGAATGCTGAAGAATCTAGAACATATGGGCTGTCTCTTATAGGAGTAGGAATCAAAGCTGTTAGAACCACAGCCATATGCAAAACCATTGAAGCAGGATGGGGAGTTATGGAAACCACAAAATGTGTGCTCTGAAATAAACATGCTAGTTATATTTAAACAGTAGTGCAAGGCAGGTAAGATGACTCATTTGGTGAAAAGCTCCTATCATTCACACTTGATGACCTGAGATCAGTTGCCCAAACCCACAAGAAGGAACAAAGAGTATGCCATGGAGCATCACACACACACACACACACACACACACACACACACACACACACACACACACACACATTAAATAAATGTTTAAAAATATGTAAAGTGCTTAAATATACAAACAAGTTAGTTGATGATTAGCTGAACATATTCTTCTGAGAGGACAATGCTTTTAGCACACGAGTTTCATGAAGCTATAAAAAGTATGCTAGCTCCAATTGTGGTAATTTGAATCATAATGGTTTCTAGTAACCCAGAGCTTGATGAGAAGCCCAACCATCAGACTATGGAACGGCGCATCAATACGTGGAGTTATGTGAACCCCAGGATGATAAGTCTATGTTAAATCATGTGTAGGGCATAGAATGCAATTTGCTGGTCTTACTTCAGTAGAACTGGTACAGGGTCTGAATGTAGCATTATAATGGCAAAGTCCATTTTGCTGCTCTATGGCTTCACATCCAATTAATAGAAAAGGAAAGGAGTGTGGCTATAGCTCAAATTTGTATCTGGAGAGCTAGGAAGTCCTCAAATTTTTACTGTATTCTTGCTCATCTTTCTCATTCTTTCTCTCTCTCCTCCATTGCTCCATTTTCTTGTCCCATGTCTCCTTATTGTTATGAGTATCACCCATTCTTCTGTCTTCACTTCCTCTCAGATTTATCTCTCAACTTCAGCCATGGAGAAGTAGGTATGAAAATATTGGGGCGGCATAGGTAAGGTTGAATAGGTGATCTCTCTTTACTAGAACACGATTTGAAATTCAAACGGCCATTCAGTCTGTACTAGATGAAATATATAAATTTACCAAGAAATTAGTTGGGCTGATTAAAATACCCATCACATATTGATCTAGTTCAGCTTTCTGCCAAAAGAAAATCACTGGTCTGAGAGAAAATAGTCATCAATGAAAGAAGGTTACTTCCATATGACTCATTTCCTTTAGTAATTTTACTGCCATTTTAATAATAACAATAAAAATTTTTACTTCTAATATTTTTTTTGCCATCTAAATGTATGACCCTGTTTCTAAAAATGCTACCTAATAAATAGAGTTGATGTCCTGCAGGATGCATCACTGAGTAAAAATGATCTGAGAAGCTCTAAAATTTGAGTTTGATCCCCAGGATTCGTGCAGTATGAAGAAGTACATGACTCCTACACGCTTTCTTCTTTCCACATGTACTGTGTCAAACAAGCCACACCTTCATCAATTGATTAAAAGGTTATTTAATTTTTTTCAGTTTTTAAAATTCTTTAGTCTTTTTTTTTTTCAGTCCAGATTTTATCCCTCTCCTGCTTCCACATCCCACACCACAACCCCTGTACCCTGTCTCCAAGAGGATGTTCCCACCCCACCCCCACCCCATCAGTCCTCCCCACTCCCTGGGACCACAATTCTCTCAAGGGTTAGGTACATCTTCTCTGACTGAATCCAGACCCAACAGTCCTCTGCTGTATATGTGTTGGGGGCCTCATATCAGCTGCTGTATGCTTCCTGGTTGGTGGCTCCATGTCTGAGAGATCTTGGAGGTCCAGGTTAGTTGCTACTATTGGTCTTCCTAAAATAAAAATATTTTAAAGAAATATAATAACTAAGAATGATACATTTTCATAGCTTTGTTAACAATTATAGACAATGTTTAATGTTCTAGAAGATGATATTCCTTTATTAATAACACCATTGTAAAATGATTCAATACTTTACCTTAATAAAAAGAAGAGTGAAAGCTAGTTTTATTAATCACATATAAATTCTCACCTAATGCTTTGAAAAATCCTGTGTTTTCTGTTTTTTTTTTTTCTCTTCTCTTTTACACACTAACAAAAATATTTTTCTTTGTATCATTCCTTTGAATTTTTATCTCTTAACTGAGGAATGGAGAGATATGGTTTATTATCTCAGGTAGAACACTTTCTTGAGTAGGATCCTGACCTTTTGGCTGCCACTATCTTCTTTAACAAGCTATGGATTTTCCAAATAAAGTATAGCTGGAAATCAATGAACCTAAGAAAATGAAGACAAAGAAAGGCAATACACAGAAAGGGAGAGTGCATCCTGGACTGTGTTCAAATGGAAAAGACAACTAACTCTTTGCATGATGCTCCTGAAAAAGACCTTGGGAAACTATTGTCCTCTAGGATGTCCAGTAAGCAGAGAAGTAGCTAAGTACCTAAGCAAGTTAGACTTACTGCATATGTCATTACTGCAATGTCCTATTCTCTCTTTAACACTAAAATAAAAAAGCTTTAGTAGTTCTATACTATCAGAGATTAATAATATGATTTGATGAACTGGGTGGTTTTTATTTAAGGAGGAAAAAAAATATTCATTGGAAGATAAGAGAATGCCGGGGAATCATCAGACCTTCTATTGGTCAAGTCTGGAGAATTTTCCCTCTATAGAACAGTCTGTGTGAGACAGAAAGCTAAGTTTTATCCGATCCCTTCACAGTAGAAGACTCTCTTCTACTCACAGCAAAGCGCACTGAGGATTAATAAACAGGCTGTCTGATCTCTGGTCATGTGACTATTCATACATCATCTTTGGGATAATCCTGAAATCCTGCTGTAACTCACTTTCTTGCTGAATGAAAGATCATCCAGAAGCTCACAGTTTGAGCTTCGCTTTATCTCTAAAAAACCGTTCTGTTTTCTGAAAGAAATCCCATCCTGAAATAATTTAATCTTACCTATTAGTCATTATTCTTTTGGAAGCATTAGAACCGACTTGCCCTTGTCTTTAAGGACAACAATAAAAATGTAAGTATATTAAAAATGTAAGTATAAAATAATAGTTTATGTAACCCAAGGCTCTGTAAGCCAAACTGCAAAACATAAATGATCAAAATTCATAATCTCTTTATTTTCTGACATTTAAAGTAATTCCATTCTATGATTTCCTTGAGATCAATGTGCTCTGTACAGATCCAGTGTGTGCGAATTTGTCCCTTTTATGCTTTGCTATATAACCCTCTATCTGGAAAACATCCAACACAGCTAACTAAGTAATGCAGCTGTCTCATTCAGGTAAACAGGCCAGTCTGTGTAATATATATTATTCACCTTTAAATTCACATCAAAATACTATGCATGATAATTTAAGAAAGATACATGAATTCATAGTTCTATTTCCACCTTGGGGCTTTTAGTATTGTATAAATAACAAGCATGAATTACCTAAATCCCTCAGAAGAAATCCACCCTGCAAATGGCACACTTGTTGTGTGTTATCATTCATGCAATTCTCATCATTGTCTAATTAGGAGAGTTTCCATTCATATCAATCATCTACTTTCACAATTAATTTATGACTTCAGATACATTTTCACGTCCCATCACACTTGTAACTCACAATCTCTTAGAAGAACAGATGCAAAAACAGGGAACCCAAGTGTGTTTATTCCATTCAATTTTGTCTTAAGAGAGCAGGGCATTCTAATTTTTCTTTTAAATGGTTCCAACATGTGCCATCAGAATTCTTTTAAAGGTCAACATGAGGAAATGACCCTTGAGATACAGATATTAAATTTTGGCTCATTGTAATAGCCCATTGACTCCAAGGCAGCCTTTCAGAATGTTTAACTTACTCCAAAATGTTGGCAGACAATTTCTTACTCTCATGCTTTTGTATTGCTTGCTGTTGTATTCCTTTGATTCTTCATAATGACAATACCGTATGCTACATGCACAGTATTGTAGGATTACTAAAGGGCTTAGCATGATTTCATCTCAAGACACATGAACCAGAACAAATATCAATTTTGATTAGTGACCCTAATGATTGTGATAAGAAAACCTACATAGTAACCTAACTCATACAAATAGGTATGAAAAGCAAGACTGCTTTAGTTCTAGTGTGACTAAATTCTATCCTAAAATTTTTTTCCAACTTTTATTAGATATTTTCTTCATTTATATTTCAAGTGTTATCCAGATAGTTCCCTATACCCTCCTGCCTCCCGGCCCTGCTCCCCTACCCACCCTCTCCCACCCCTTGGCCCCGGCGTTCCCCTGTATTGGGGCATATAAAGTCTGCATAACCAAGGGGCCTCTCTTCCCACTAATGGCCAGCTAGGCCATCCTCTTCTATATATGCAGCTAGAGTCATGAGCTCAGGGGGTACTAGTTAGTTCATGGTTATTCTTCCACCTATAGGATTGAAGACCCCTTCAGCTCCTTGGGTACTTTCTCTAGCTCCTTCTTCCTTGGAAACCCTGTGTTCCATCTACTAGCTGACTGTGAGCTTCCACCTCCATGTTTGCCCGGCATTGGTATAGTTTCTCCCGAGACAGCTATATCCGGGCCCTTTCAGCACTATCTTGCTGGCATATGCTATAGTATCCTAAAATTTTAAAGCTAAGAAAACTGAGTGGCCATATCTCTTGAGTTGAACTTAGAAAAACAAATCAAGTACTCCAAAGCATTGTTCTAATATTTCAGTGAAATAGTCTAGTGAGGAGTAGACTTACTGTCTAGTAGTGGCAGGGACACTGTGAAAATTGTTGATACACAGCTCTCTTCTAAGGGTGACACTGGCACTGACATGATGATTGCAAAGAAATGCCTTGAATGAGATGCAGTGCCTGTAAGTTGTCCTGTCTTCATCCCCATTGCACAGGATGGCTAACATGGCACTGACATGGAAGTACTTGTCTATTTGAACAAAAATAATGCTGTCCAAAAATGATAATAGAGTTAAATCTAGAGGCAGTCTTGGAGAAAGATGGACATTATACCCAACCAATCAAGAGCTAATAATGTTTCATTGTTATAAGTTCTTAGCTGTAGTGAAAATTTTCCAATGGGTAAATGTCAAATAATTCCTGTTGTCTTTAATTTTTTGCTAATTTACACACTAACTAGAATAATTACTTTTATGCAATATCTCACTCAAGTTTCAAAAAAAAGTGTTATTTTCAATTCTTCATAGAAGAAGATGTGTGAAGAAAAGTTAGTAAATTCTATTCTCCTACTGAAGTTTATGATTTCCCCTTAATCCTGGTGTATTGAAATTATAAAATCTATATCTATAAAATTATACAACTTAGGAAAAATTTCAAGGGAGAGTGAAGTATGTGTTTGTTATACACATTTAGCCACGGGTACCCTGATACAAACATGATGAAGATATGAACTCTGGTTTACAGCAAAAACTTTTCGTTCACTTATGCAGGGCACAGTAAGCATGAGTTGACCTCATCACTTACTTGCAACCATCCTCCTGCAAGCATTTATTCAAAACAAAGAATGAATACATAACCCACTGACTGCTTCAAGCCACCTTCCTCCCACAAGATATGTAACCAGGTGAGATTTTTTTTTCTCTTCTTGATTTGTCTTTCTCCTTTTATTTCCCAGAGACAGTGCTGTTTAAAAGTCCCCAGACATACTTATGCCAAACAGTCCTACTGACAAGTTGTAGGTGGTAGTGAGTAATTGGCCCCCAGATAGGAGGATCTGGATGACCAAGACTTCAAAGTGTGTCTTTTAATCTGACGATATTTAATATGACAAATTCTTGAAGTAGGAAAGAAAAAAGAAAACAGAGAAAGGGAAGGAAGGAAGACATGTTGGCAGGTGTTAGGGATTAAGAAAGATGGAAAGGGGAAAAGAGAATGCAGAGATTTTCTTGAACTTAAACATGTACAAGGTCACCATCTTCATATGTGTGGGTTTTACTAATGTAAATTTTGTTGAATGTATGCACTGTGTTAGACTAAGCCTAGACAAAGATAGAGATGGAGAAACCAAGTTAACTGGCTTAGTACAATTAAGTACACTTAATATACTATTCTTATTAGTATTAATTAAATAAGGAGGTGGCCCTAAGGTTGAGCCAGAAGGTTTGTAGTGATTAAAGGAAGAGACTTAGTGAATCTTGGGCTATAACTGTACAGTGCTACAATCCTGAAGGGATACCACTCAGGTCCTTTGCCTGCTTTGTCTTAGGAACTGAAGCCTATGGCCCTCCCTGTGGATACCCTATTGCTTACAGGCCAATTTACATTGTGTGACTGGATAAACTACCAATTTGTTTGTGTGTGTTGAAATATTCTTATGTGTTCATGTTGCCCTGCTAGCAAACGGGACATTGACTGACAAAGAAAAAAAAACATGCTGATTCTGGCATGCTTGCTAGGACTCTGGCATTGCAGCCTATGATAAGTTGCAAGTAGACAGGACAAATGGGCATGCAACTCTCACAGCATGAATATTTGCTGTCTCTTTATATCTTCTTTTCTCTATGTAAAGCTATTCATCAATATCCCTACTATTAATAAATACTAATCTATATAATTAATATTAATATAGAAAGTAATTAGATATGCATTGGAGTAGAAATATGTTAAAATCCATCTGCATTTTCTCTAAGGAAACAACTACCTTAAGGCTATAACATTGAAATTCTTGGCTGTCTGTCTGTAGTCTTTAATTTTCTAGCTTTAGTCAATTTTAATTAACTAGTTAATTGTGAATTAAACAAATTTTACCAGTGACAAATATTCTTAGATGGGCCTTCAGAGCTGGCCCATTTTATATATCAAGACATTAAAATGACAAATTCTGGCTCGAAGTGACTAATCCTAGCTCCGTTTTCTCAAATCTAAGCAGACTGGCAAATACCTAGAAGTATTATTTATAATGGATGCCAGGAAGATTCCAGAACAAGTCAACAAAACCCATTCCTGCTTTCAGAATCTATTTCTGTGGGTGATTTAAACTAGATTCTTAAAAATCCCTCAATGTAAAACACCAAGAAATGTTTGGAAAAAAAATATAATAAATATCCTTCTAATGAATAACTAAGTTGGCTAGAAAGTAAGGCTTGTCTCCAGAGGCAGGATTCAGAGACTGACAGGAATCAGAATGGCAGGCTGATGCTAAAGCTAGAGGTTGCCTAGGGGAGCTTGTCAATCTCAGTGCCCACGAAGCGTAGGCTTTAATGGCTGTGCCAGAGAAGAAATGACCTTGAGCCTAAACATGTGATGTGTAGGAACAGTGCCTGCTTCCAAAGGGCAGCAGCTTAGAAGCACAGTGCCCCTGCTGAAAGGAAAACTAGAAAACATCCGCTGATGGACAGAGTAGTGGGAAAGCAAGCTAATTTATCATAACCTACATTTCTCTAAGAAAAATAAAAGTATCCCAAGGACTCTATCTTACTGTGTATTTGGTGAGTGAAAACTAAGTCTGGGTGGCTCATCCAAGTTTCAGACATTGCTGAGTCCCTACTGATAGATCCTTAGTGTTGGTTACCGCATAATATAACAAGAAGAGCTTCCTATAGGTACTAAACAACCTCAGGTAGGATCAGAAGAATGGTACAGTTTATCTAGATCTTACAGAAATCCAGTTAGAAGAATCACTAGATTTACCACAAACATTTAAAAGGTTTGAGTAAATATGGTCTCATAGTTTGAGTTTCTCTTGCTGTGAAGAGACCCCCTGACCACAGTGACCAAAGGAAAACATTTAGTTGAAGCTGGTTTACAATTTCAAAAGTTCAGTTCATTATCATCATCATGGTGAGAAGCATGATGACATGCAGGCAGACATGGTGTTAGAGAAGGAGCTGAGAGTTCTACATCTTGATCTGCAGTCATCAGGTGTCTTTGTTCAACACTTCTCAGAGCTTGAGCATAGGAGATCTCAAAGCTGGCTCCCACAATATTATTACACTTCCTCCAACAAGGCCACACCCACCCCAACAAGGCCATACCTCCTAATCATATGACTTCCTATGAGCCAAGCATGCAAACCCATGGGTTTATGGGGCAATTCCTATTTAAGCCACCAAATATGGTAAGTTATGAAAACTTGAAAGAAGAATTAAAAATTAAAAATCCAAAGCAGAGCGATATGGAAATAAATAAATAAGATTATAATGTGATGAAAATGTCAGAAGTACATTTGATAGAATTAAAAACAAAAAGATGGGAAGAGAATACAGGTCAGAAGAAATCCACAAACCATTGCAGAGTGACAGCATTTGATTCTATGAGAACTTAAAGCTAGGAGATAAATTTGAGTTACAGACGGAAAAGCCAAGGAGACATTAGAGAAGAGCTGAAAACATTTTCATTATTGATGAAAAAGATGAATCTTCAGTCTCAGAGACACATGAAAATATATTTTGCCAAACCTGTAAAACACCAGACACGGAGATTGCCATGGCCACTAAGGAGAGTAGACAGATGACCTGAAAAACAACATCCAGCAGTGGCAGAAAATAAGAGGCTCCAGTAATGTATGTAAGTAGGGATAAAAGCATAATTCTACCAGAAGTGAGCTGGTGGAGATCATTCTTTTTTCCTACCAGCAAGATTCTCTTGTTAAGTAAAAAGAATTACCAAAATTGGATTTTCGTGTTCCTATAGGAGCATATGAGCATGCACCTCAAGGTCGTGTGTCCAAATGTTGCTCATTTGATGTTCATTTGCTATGGTGAATTAAGAATGTATTCTGTTAATGGATACAAAGCCGAAGGATTCCCACCTTGGGACCCTGTTTCTCTTGAATTGCATTTGAGATAGAAAGTAAGGGAGACACAATACTTGTGCTTTAGATCATCTAGTGCTTTGAGGCAGCTATCTGGGTGTCAGTAAAGCCCATTACTCTTTCATTCCATATTTTCATGTCACAAGACTGGAGCAGCATTCCTTCGGGCATTAAAGTACACAGTGATATACAGCTGCTGCTAACAGTGAACTTTGAAAAGGTGGGGGGGGGGGGCTCTCGCCCACACATGCCCACTACTGCACACATGGATGTGAGTGCTTCTCAGAGGGCAAGGCTTTGTCATCTAAATGTAGTACTTGACATAAGACAGAGCAAACCTGATACTGTATGGACACTCTGCCTATCTTCTTAGATATTTTTCGTTCCAGTGAATGGATAAAGAAAGAGTTAGCCTTGGGAGGTGCATTTGCTGCTTCAGATTCTCCCAATCCTTAGTGTCTTAAAAATCACTTAGACAGTTATATATCATTTTATGTTTACCCAAGGTGAAAGAAAAACATATGTTCCCTAGAACAAATTCAAGTCTCATAGAAACAGAATACCCACAACTTCCTCCTGTTCTTAATAGCAGAGGTACTTCCCTTCCTCAAGCTGGGAGGAATGTAAGAGTGTGTGAAATTTGTTTTGTTGTTGGTGGTTGGTTGGTTGGTTGGTTGGTTGGTTGGTTGGTTGGTTGGTCTGTTGGTTGGTTTTCCTTACACTGTTTCTGGGATTTGAAAAAGAGAGTGACTGGGACAGACGTTACAATGACAGAGATCCTGTCCATAATTACCAACCTCCTCACTAAACTATTCATTTTTTTTAATTAGTTATGTTTTTCTTAGATCATTTTAAGTGCAAAGCAACACACAAGAGGATAGATTTTCAGTAATAATCTCAATGCAAGTGACTGAACAGAAGCTTTCTTTAGTTATGCGATTTGGTACATCTCTACCTGTTTCTTGTTTGTGAATGGGTTCTCTATCTCTTTAGCATAGTCCCTTTATTGTAATTTCTCTGGCTCATAGGCCACAGCTAAAGCCTAACATGAGAGACCTTTACATTCTAGATCTCTACGTGATGTGGTTTTATATACTAGTCCTTCTGACATTCTTCATCCTGGAAGACTGAAATGCTTGATTGTCTCGAGTCAAAATTCCCCCTAAAATATACAAGTATTTTTGCTTAATGTCTATTTGTTCCCTTTGTCTCCACACTGCTTTCTACAAAAGTTTTTTTCTTCTGTTTAATATGACAGCTTCCTATAAGCTTTATCCTTTCTGTATGAACCTGTAGAGTAAGCATTTTTCTCATAACATATTAAAGAACTACATAAACTCATAATTGACATTTCTGAAGGTTGGGCATATATAATCACATGTGTAACTCTAAATAGATTTTAAAGTTCTATAGGGCAAGAAATGTTTTTATTAGTAACTTTTGAACAAAATAATGTTGCCAATGGTAGATATGGTTTAAAAAAACAGTATATAATTATATCAGGCTATATCACTTCAAATCAGATATATGATTTCTTGGAAACAAATGCAGCTCTCTCTTCACTGCCTTTATTCTTTTCTACTTTTCTTTGACTCCTCTCTGGATCAGCTTAAAGATAATACCTATGAATCAGCATATAGAGAACCATCCCTTCAGTTGTCTCTACTCTCATACCAGCCACACACTCAAGAAACCTAAATTATTCAACTTGACTTTGGCCAGTAGTAAAACCACCTACCAATGGTGAACGTTCTATCAATTTGAGAGATGATGAAGGGAGTTTGGGTAATAGTTGTGATTCCTAAAGGAGATAAAACTCAAAGAAAAAAATTAATGGCCTTTAGTTGTAAATAGAAAGATACACAAAAGATTGTAAGAGCTAGAGGCTGCATAGTACCCTGGTGAAACTTGTCTTCTGGACATGACAATATCATAGCACTTAACTCACAGGTATTGTGGTTGCTGGCACAACACCTACACAAAGTTAAGCCTATCAAATCTCCAATATGGAGTGAGGATAAGCTTATTAGTCCTCACCCTTAGCAGAGGAACTACGGATAAGCATCAGATGGATACTAGAAAAGTAGAGTCAGTTTTATTTAAGAATGTAGCCTCTGGTAGGTTACCTTTGCCTCAATGTGTGATGCCACATCTCTAAGAGTGCACAGATCAATTCTGGTGGATTATGTATTTTTAAAAGGGATAGAGTATATAAAGTTGGGCGAGCATAAAAGTAGATAAGAGAGGAGTCAGGGGAGGGTTTAATTAATTTTCAGATACCTATTTAAGTATTATAGTTTAAGGAGAATAATAAAGAAATATGATATTAAATGGAGGAGCATATACATTTTTCTTAATGTTTGAGTTTGGAGATAGTTTGTGGAATACAGAGAGAGCAAAGGTCTGTTGAGAACTTAGGAGAATTTGTCTCAGGATTCTAAGATTTTGAGACAAACTTAGCTACACAGAAGAAAATTATTAGAGATTCTAATTTCTGGCTACACTGAGGTTAACCCAGATTGTCACCCATGCCTTCAGAATCAAAAACACTCTTGGAACCTTGGGTTAGGAAGTACATAGCAATGATACCTGACCAGTGTATCACACGACCTCATTATCCTCCGAAGCTTAGTGACGTTATATACTCAACAGAGCTGATGGCCAGAAGAATCAAATAAAATTGTCCGTGGAGTAATCATACATATGTATTAACTAGGACTTTGTTTTAAAGGGGCTTTGATAATAGCAAACTACCAGGTTGAATTGGGTATGAATCTTCATGTAAAGTGAATTCAGTCTTTTTAATCATCATTCATGAGGCACAATTAGACCTAAAGCAGAGGGCAGCCATTTGTGCAGTTAATGACTTGTTATTCATTTAAGTATAATATTTCTTTCATTTAGAGCACATTTTTAATTAATGAATATCAACCTTTATGGGCAGCTGTATACAAAGTATTATACATTTAAAAGTAACAAGCAAACCATGAGCAGCCAGCGGTTAAGTCTGACTATTATAAAAGGGTATAAATGCACTAAATAAAGTCTGACACCAGAATGGAGAAAGAAAGCATAAAACATACTAACTATGTAAATACAATGAGAAGCAAGAACCTGAACTTCTTGAGGGAATTGTTTCTCTCAAATGTTTAATTCAACAAAGCATGAGGTATTTGTTCATAAACTATTGATTTAACTGTTACATTAGGATTTTTATGCTGTATATGAATTTAAAAAATAAATGTACACAAATTATATTTATTGTAGTTATGAATTTTAATCCTGATCTGTAGGGTCATGAAACTATGAGACCTAAGATAAATTTCTTGAATTTTAAGTAAGAACTCATTCTGCTTTCAGATGAGTGGATATTACTGTTCACTGTATGGTATTGTTTATAGTATTAGCTTAAATCATTGAATTATAGTTCTTGGTTAGTCATGAATGGTCAGTAAATAAATTTAATACTTTCATACACACTAAATAGTTAATTGTGTTTCTAGGGAGCCTTCAATTTGTGACTTTTTCCCAATGGTGCTACATTCTGCTACTGTAACAAAATACTTGACAATTAACAATTAAGGGAAAGAAAGGAATATTCACCTAAAAGTCTGAGAGGATCCCATCCATGAAGGTGGCAAAGGAAGATGGCAGGAGAATGACATAGCTCTTTACATCTCTTCCATAGTCAGGAGGAAATAGAGGGGAATCCTGGTCCTCATGAGGCTTCCTCCTCTTTCCCTTTTTATCATGCATCCAGCTCTTGGACAGTACTGTCCAAGTTTGGGCCAGGTCTTCAATCTTTATTTAAACCTCTCTAAAAGCTCCAACACAGATATACCCAGTGAAGTATCTCCTAGATGACTCTAAATCAAGTCCAGCTAACAATGAAAATTAATCATAGCATATCCTAAAGAACCTCATGAAACAGAAAAGCTTCTATAAGGCAAAAGACACTGTCAATAGGAAAAAAAAAACAGAAACCTACAGATTGGGAAAAGATCTTTAGTAATCTGACATCCAAAAGAGGGCTAATATCCAAAATATATAAAGAACTCAAGAAGCAAACCATCAAAAAACAAACAAACAAATAACCCAATTAAGAAATGGGGTACAGAGCTACACAGAGAATTCTCAACAGAGAAATTTTGAATGGCGTAAAAGCACTTAAAGAATTTTTCAACATCCTTAGTCACCAGAAAAATGCAAATTGAAATGACCCTGAGATTTCCCCTTACACCAATCAGAATGGCTAAGATCATAAGTGACAGCACATGCTAGAAAGGATGTGCAGAAAGAGTACCATTCCTTGATTGCTGGTAGAATTGCAAACTGGTACAACCAGTCTGGACATCAATCTGGCAGTTTCTCAGAAAACTGGAAATAGTTCTAGCTGAAGATGCAGCTATACCACTTCTAGGCATATGCCCAAAGGATGCTCCACCATGCCACAAGAACACATGTTCCATCATATCAATAACAACCTTATTTGTGATATCCAGAAGCTGGAAACAACCCAGTTTCCTCTCAACTGAAGAGCGGATACAGAAAACGTGGCTATATTTTTGTTTTGTTTTGTTTGGTTTGGTTTTTGTTTTTGTTTTACACAATGGAATCCTATTCAGGTATTAAAAATGAACACATCATGAATTTTTCAGTCAAATGGATAGAACTAGAAAATATCATCCTGAGTGAGTTAACCCAGACCCCTCAAATAAAGCATGATATGTACTCATTGATAAATGGATATTAGCTATAAAGTACAGAATACCCAGAATTCAAGCCACAGATTGTAAGGAATTTAACAAGAAGGAAGGCCTAAGTGAAAATGTTCCAAGCCAATTTAGAAGGGGGAACAAAATAATCATAGGAGGCAGAGGGAGGGACCTGGGTGTGAGAGGGGAAAGGGAGGGAAAGGGGGTGGCAGGATCAGGTATCTTGGGAGACAGGAAAGAAACTCAGAGAGCCAGGAGAATAAGTGGAATATGCAGCTACATGGGCGAGGGGGCAGGAGGAACCTCTTGAAAGTCTCAGAGACCTGGAGTGTGAAAGGTTCCCAGGACTCAATGGAAATAGCCTTGGTCAAAATGCCCAGTAGTAGGGAGTTAGAACCTGAAGAGACAACCTCCAGTAATTAGACAGTGCTCTCAGTGGAGGGATGGGGTCACCAACCTCCCTTCAAATTTTTGACCCAGAATTGTTCCTGTCTAAAAAAAAATGTGGGACAAAAGTTGAGCAGAGTTTGAAGGAAAGGCCATCAAGTGACCAGCTCGACTTGGGTGAGTACCAAACCCTGGGGGAGCATCTATCCTATAGGTGGGCACCAAACCCTGACACTATCACTGGTGCCATGTTGAACTTGCAGACAGGAGCCTAGCATGGCTGTCCTCTAAGAGACTCTACCAGCAGCTGGCCGAGAAAGATATAGATACTTACTGCCAACCATTGGACTGAGGTTAGGGAACCCCTATGGAAGAGTTAGGGGAAGAACTGAAGGAGCTGAAGGGGATGACAACCCTATAGGATGAACAACAGTATCAACTAACCTGGACTGCTCAAAGCTCCCAGAAACCATAGGCTGGACTGTGGTCCTTGGCACATATGTAACAGAAGACTGCCTTGTCTGGCCTCAGTAGGAGAGGATGCTCCTAGGGAAGGGAAATGTAGGTATGTGAGGTGAGGGTGTGGAATGTGACGTGTGTACAATGGGGGATTGGGATTGGGATGGTAGGGGGTTGGGGGAGCACCCTTTCAGAGGCAAAGGAGTAGGTGAAGAACTCTAGAAGGGGGACAAGGAAGGGGTGAAACATTTGGAATGAAATAACTAAAACAAAAAGAGAAGAGGATGTGGCTAGTTGCTAAAGTTTCCATTTTGAACAAACTCTACAATTTTTCAATAATGAAATAATACAAAGTTTTTTTTAATGGGTGGTATTTACAATGATTTTTCTGTTTGATGCTGCGAACAATATATATCAATGTTGAACAGGCTCAAAATGTCAAATAACAAGTGCATTTTATAAATAAAATTTCTATGTAAAAGAATATCATACCACATTCAAACAGTAGAGTAATGCATCAAGAACAGATGAATGAGCTACTGAAAGTGATGTAAACCCAGAATATTTGTTTATGTATGTGAATATATTAAAATTTTTAAGAAAAAAAACTGTTCAATAAACAAACTGCTAACAACAGAAAACCTAAAATAATTACCCAGATTTATCACCTAAAGAAAAGAATAGGCTATATGGACCAAGGAGTTATTTTAATGGTAAAAGCAATACAAGAAAAGCTTTACAGGTAAATAAAGTGTACTCCTCATACTAATACAGAACGTCCTGAGAAAGTTACTATGCATACAATTAGTAATGCTCGAATCCTTTGTGGGAGGAGGTAGAATTATAGGAGTTAATAAAGGGGACCTGGGAAACTTTGTTAGAGGTAATTTTATATGAACTCTTGTTAAGTAAATATGTATTTGTGGTCTATAATAGATAAAATACAGTTTCAAAAAGACGCACACTAACATTTCATGGAGGTGTTCCTTTAGAAATATGGTTAATGACTGAGTGTGCATAGCTCTTATCATTTGTTTATTTGGGCCAGTATCTTTACAAGGCCATATTAGTTCATATTCAACTATTATTTACCAGGCCCTTATTCAATTATTATTTCTCTATGCAAGAAGCTAAATACTTCCTTCTATTTATTTCCTGCTTTGGATTCCACAGACCACTCAAACAGAAAAAAATGTTAATCACTTCTCCCTCCAAGCCTGAATTAGAACAGCTAACCTACAGGAACTGATCTTTCCTCTAAATAACAAATTAATTCTCTCAGATCTCTTTTCCCATGGCACATACCTTTACCTTTGCTTTGCACCTTGCTGAACTCTTTGTGGTTTTATAGAACGTTATTGAACTTGCAGACCAAATGGAGTCACTGAAGTAAGGAAGTAGCTAGTTACCTCCTTTCTAAAAGCTCTCAGCCTTGATCTGCTTCTGAACTTATGTTCAGATGCATGTATTTCATTTTCTTTAATGATGAAAACAGAAAGAAAAAAAAAAAGGCTTGCTCTAACTCTTCCCCTTTTGCCAATCCAGCACCAGTTTATTTTGCATCGTGTTATCTTGCAGAACAAGCTGTGCCCTTAGTTAAGTTCATACTGGAGGGAACTGAGCCACAGTCCCTCTGCTCAGGTGAAGGAAAAACCTGTAGACAATGCTGTTTGAACTAGCATCTGAGTGCACTGTGTGCATTCAGGGCAAAAGGTCTTCTGAGATGAAAATATCCATTCCCTCAACTTAGAGCCATGAGAACCAGAGCTAGTAGTCGAGGGTGAGCCCTGGAGTCAGGCTACCTTCATTTGAACATCAGTCCTGCCCGCTTCTGCCTTCTAGATTATGCACACAAATGAACTGTCATTTCAGTGACTATCAAATTAAAATTAAAAACAACAAAGCACAAGCAAATCCCATTTTCCAAGTTTGTGTGTAGATAAAAAAAAAGAGTGATGAAATATGTTTATCATGTTGAAGATTTCCTCATATTTTAGGACTGTTGCCTCTCAGCACTGTTACCTGGGAATGTATTTCCTTTATATAATGACTTATAAAACAGGAATTTTTGTATTGCGATTTCCACTAATATATTTTCCATACCAATGAGACACCCCTTAAGCCCCAGGTACTTGAGAATGTGACATATTTGAAGATACTGTCTTTTAAGAGGTAAATAGGTTTATCAGGCTGCAAGTGAGGCCCATTCAAATATGATCATGGCAGAAACAACTTTTATAAAGGAACAGAGAAAATGCCATCTGAGAACAGAGCAAGACATTTGTCAGCCCCAGGGGACAAATGTCTCCCTGTCTCCTCTGTTTCTACCTTCAGAATTCATTCAAAATTCCAGTCTGCTTTAAAAATAAGCTATTTTCCATTCCCACACCATCTCAGCCCCAAGCATATCTGATTCCTTGCCTGAAACCTTGCTGTTGTGTTTCACTTCTGCTTCGTTTTACTCTTTCAGAAGAAGTCTCTCCTTTGCTTTGACTACCTACAGTACAGAGAATTCAAGCTTTCACTCCATCAGCCATTCATTCCAAAGAATGAACAGTGTCTTCCCAGATGTCACTAGGCCAGAGTCAGGAGATCAGAGGCATATTGAAGCTTCTAGGTGACAAGAGTATGTAAATAGTAAGAACTCGAAAAGAAATCCAGGTCTCAATATAGAAAGACTCACATTTGTTGCTGTGATCTCTGACTTCTTCTGCATAAACTATAGCTGAGGCTCCCAGATTTTCCTGTACATTGCTTCTCCCTGAACCTAAACTGTCATAGAAAATTACTATCATATATCCAATTCCATATAACTGTAATGATAACAAAGAGAAATGGGATAAAATAAATGAATTATTGGTTGGAATATATGTAAATGTATATATGTATATAATGTGTATGCAGCATTTGATGTATGTGTATAGGTATATGGTATATATGTATATGCATGTATCTGTACGGGCACGTACATATGTACATGTTTATGTGTACGTAGCTGGAACTCACTATGTAGAACAGGCTTCAACCTCACAGCAATCATACCTCAGCTTCCTGAGAACTGGGATTAAAGTGTGATCTACCACACCTGTATAATTTCTTTATAGGGTTATCTGTCTTTAGTGATTCAATATACAGCAGTGTTGCTTTTTCACAACTTGTACATAATAAAAGAGCCTCTCCAATTCTCCATGTCGACAGACATCTTAGGAACCAAAGAGAGAGAGTAGAATTGGGGAAACCTCTCACATTACTATAAGATCAAATTTGATGTCATCATTGAACTATGAAATTAGATATAAGAAGATATTTCTAGGAGCTGAAAAGATGGCTCAGCAGTTTAGCATTCTCATTACTCATTCGCAGAGCCCCGTTTGCTTGCCAGCACCCATGTCAGGTGGCTCACAACTGCTTGTGACTCTAGTTCCAGAGAATCTGACCCTCTCTTTTATCCTCCACAAGTACCTCCACATGCACACACGAACACACAAATAAACAAAATAAAATAAATTAAAAATACAGTTCTAGACTTATTTGATCACCTTTTGTTTTATTGTACATGTAAGGCATTACATTAATCTAAAGCTTCTTAATAAATCTTGGAAGGTTCTTGAAAGGTAGGCAAATGGTAATTACCAGGGGCCAAAATATAGCAAATTAAATATGTGTGGATGTGTGTGCTGGAAAGTTACCTTCAGAAGCGGGAAAAAAAAGGTCATCAAGAAAAAATATAACACAACACGCAATGTAATTTCCCTCTATATGCTATTTCCACAGTTATAATAAGGCAAGCACTAAGTATTGATTTAGCCCAAAATGGTATACATTTTTTTTCAGTAGAATAAAGAAAGAGAAACTGTGTAAGTGTGTATGGGTGGAGTACAAGATCCCAATGCTGATATTCTGTGGTAGAAAATCAATAAACAGTAGTTTAAACTGAAAATCGAGAAGTGGCACCATTACGATATATGTTATTTAATAACACAGCCAAAGCAATTGGAAAATCAGAAGTTAAGAGGAGCTGCTTTTTGAAATGGCACTATTTTGATGATTTCTATTATGTCTTCCTGTAATTTTTGACTTTTAACAATATATATGCACATATATATTTCTTTGATAAGCAATAAATTACATTTACAGATACTAAGTGTAATTGATTTTAGAGGTCTCTTCAATATGTCTGAATCTAGGGGATCTGTGTGTAAACCATTGTTCACACTGACATTTCCTTCTAACTTGCTTTTGAAGCTTTTCCTTTTGCAATTTACTCTTATAGCTGAAAGAATCATAGAAGTCAAATACTTAACTTAAATCTTATCATGCTAACTGGCAACAGTAATTGTATAACCCTTGTCAGTTTACCTGGTTTGATAAAAAATAATCAATAGAACAATGAGAGGATAGAGGACATAGGATAGAAAAAGCTGTGGTGATATAGATGGATGGTAAATGCAAAGAAGACAGACAGGACCAAACAGAGTCCAGATAGAGGAAAGAACTCTAATCTGGGTCATTTGTGCTGCTACAACAGAACATCACAGAGATTCTACTGTTCCCAGGCCTGAAAGGCTGAGATTGATGTCTGCCTTTGGTGTCTAGTGCTAGCCTTCATGATGGAACATCTCATGGTAGAAGGCAGCCAGATGTGTGTGTGTGTGTGTGTGTGTGTGTGTGTGTGTGTGTGTGTGTGAGAGAGAGAGAGAGAGAGAGAGAGAGAGAAACACAGAGAGAGAGAAAAACACAGAGAGAAACACAGAGAGAGAAACAAGAGAGAGAGAAACAGAGAGAAAGAAACAGAGAGAGAAACAGAGAAAGACAAAGAGACAGAGCAAAAGAGAGAGAAACGGAGAGAGAGAAGCACAGAACGACAAAGAGACAGAGCAAAAGAGTCAGAGACAATGACAGAGAGAGACAGAAAGGCAAATAGAGTCACAGAAAAAGACACCTTGACAGAGAGAGACGGGAGACAGAGAAATAGAAAGGGAGAGAGAAAGAGCACACAGGACCGAAACTGGCTTTCTACCAATCCCACAACAAACACTAACAGCCGAACAATGCTGTCCCCTGAGAGGATTACCTGGTGAACTTACTCCACTTTACATCTACATACGCCATTCTAGAGCATGAATTTCAGGGATCATGTTGAAACTGCAGCAAATACATAGAGGAGGCGAGCAGATAAAGGGGGGGGGAGCTTTTCTTTCCTTTTTTTTTGGGGGGGGGGGTTCGAGACAGGGTTTCTCTGTATAGCCCTGGCTGTCCTGGAACTCTGTAGACCAGGCTGACCTCGAACTCAGAAATCCGCCTGCCTCTGCCTCCCGAGTGCTGGGGTTAAAGGCGTGCGCCACCACGCCCGGCGGGCCTTTTCATTTTTACATTTCAGTATGTCAGTTTTCTAAATCTTGTTCAAAGTTGCATACAGGAAATCAAGCACTTGAGATGAAAACAAAATTCTATTTTGCTCTGAAACTGCAATTCTTTTCCGTTTACTCAAACCTGGCTTGAGACAATTAGAAACACGATCCCAGCCGTTTGCTTCTGGTCACTCTGACTGCCAAACAGAGCAGTAATCCTTGCAAACTGATGTTTGTAACTAACCCAGAAAACACTTTCCCGAAATAATATTCCTCATATAGCTATGAATCGTTATGGCAATCAAAGGAGAAAGGTAAACATCACTTGGGCCCCTCTCCATGCACCTGTCTCACCAGCATTGCTATGGGATTAGCACACATCTTTCTTCGAAAACATGGCGTGATTGAAATTGTGTGGTGAATGGAGCTTCAAAAGGATCAGAGTAGTAGAGTCACAGAAGGATGAACAATTCCTGCAAAAAATCATAAGGACTCTTTGAAAATCCTTAGTTATTAACTAAAGAACGAGATTAGACTGATGTCAAACTTCAAAGCTCCCTCCTAACTACCTATTTTAAGTGGCTTTTCCCCCCTGGAAATTTAAAAAAAAATTCTCTTTTCTTTACAACACAGTGCGAAATATATTTCTGTTCATTTATACCTTTCTTCTTTAGGGTAAAATAATCTTTGAGTTTATGAGATGATAAATTCTTGTCCTGCCCTTCCTTGCCAATGATTTTTCAAGGTAATAAACCCAAATACATGTAAACAGTCTCCTGATTTGTGATGAGCAGTCAATAAACAGAAAATGCTAATCATACTAATTTCTTCTCATAGCAACGTGATGCATAAATAATCTATTAACATGCAAGGGCCAGCAGGGTTAAGCTGCTAAAACACTGTCATTGATTTCTCCCTTCCCGGCTATGCTCACTTCTTATTCAAGTGGTTCCCTGTAAACCCCCTTTTCCATTATATTGTAAAAATATCTTCCCCTGAGCATCTCTCTGAAGCTCTGCTCTTAAAACATTAATTAAAGGGAGGTGAAGTGTTTGACTAATCAGCAGAGATGTCTGTAGGGCCCCAATGCTGAGTGACAAATGTCAATATGTGCTTTGGGTTTGTTGGCTCAACCAGCCAATATGAAGAAACTGATCCGTCATCTTGTCACCAATCCCCAGCGCATCCTAGAAGCCTGCCAATTAAAAAAAAAAGTTGTAATCACAATATATCACTCAGCCACCGTCGCAAGAACATGATAAATAGGGGCCCTTTTCCCCCTCTCTATTGAGTATTTGATGTCTATTTTGTAAATTTATTCCATTTTTTAAATTAGTGCAGAACTCAGATCCAAAGTGAAAAGGGAGAGCACCTCAAGATATATATTCCTCTGTTCTTTTTCCTGAAGCATAAATTAACATTTTGTCGAGTAGATGTAAATCCTTGTAGACTTTTGAAAAATGACACAAATGGGTAGAAGAATTACTTGCATTATTGGGCCCTGGACCATTTGGTAGTTTTCTTTTCTTTTTCCTTTTTTTTTTTTTTTTCCTTTACAAAGGAAAGTTGAGAATTTTCTTTGGTGGATATTCAGTGAAATATAGGAAATTATACAACACAAAATCCTTCAATATCTTCAAGGCTCCCTGACCTGTGGGGCATTCAGCTAACTCCACATAGGTCCTCAGTACTTGAGTTAAATACTATCTTACTTTATCCACATGTTTGACACCCAATCAAAGCCTGAGTTAAGAGTGCTTTTCTGAGTTTCTTCTCAGATCTGGAAGTGGTTGATATCTTTATTGAAACCCAATTGCTTTAATGCTTTGTATTATAGTGGATATTTTTGTCTATTTTCTGTTTAAGGTGGGAGAAGAATGTGGGTATTTATTAACCCCATCACCCAGCAACTAGCCTATGACTAATAGTTAGATCTGGTAACATAACAAGCTAGTCTTAAACTCTTTGAGCTCATATCAGTTGATCATTATCTTAGAAGCAAGTCAAGCAATCTCTGTATATGGTGTCCTGAGCAAACTGATCTTTGTCCTCATTTATGACTTCACCCTGAGCTAACCTCTTTCTCCTGAATTTTACTTTTGCCTAAAGGAACACTCTTATTCTTTCTCTGTGGCATGTTCTTACTTACCTTGGAGATACTGTGTATGGCCAATTCATCCTTTAGTCTTTATTCTTAAAACTAACATGTCTATTGTAGTCTGCCTTCTATTAGTGCAATGCAAAACCAACTTGGAGGAGGAAAGGGCTTATTTTAGCTTATATTATACTCTATCATGGAGGGAAGCTAGGGCAGGAGCTCAAATAGCAACCAAAGTAGAAACCAAGAAGGAATTTTATTTACTGTTTTGCCCACTGATTCTCTGCCCAGATAGTTTTCCTTATAAGTCTTTTATCTATTCATTGTGAATTTTCACATCATGCACCCTAATCCCACTCATCTCCTTGTCCCTTCAGATCTTGAATTTTCTTCCCCTCAAAAGGAAATAAAAGGAAAAAAAAAAAGCTTTAGATTTGCAAGGCTGATGCCTTCGTGTCATCTAGCAGTTCATAGATGGAGTAGGTGTGGATGCAAGCCAACTCAAAGCCCTGGATCTTGGCCTGGGTGGTAGCTGATTTGTCAGTCCCCCAGCTCTGACACACCCACACAATGAGGGCCAGGTCTCTAGCACTGTCTTGGATTGCTCACCCAAGTGAGAGGCAGGTTCAGCTCTATCCCTCTCAAAGCATTGGAGGTCAGCTCAAATGCACCCATTCTATTGGGCCAGCTCTATGTGCTACCCAAGCAAGAGAGAATGGCTCTCCTGAATGCTGCAGCCAGTAAAAGGTAGGACCAACTCTGCTCAGCCTTTGGACATCAACATGGTTCCAGGCAGCAGCCCAGGCAAGGGACATCCACATTGCCTTTGGAGGCAAAATTCACACTGCATTGAACCATCTTATATCAATTAGTAATCAAGATAGTGACCTCACAAACATGCCCACAGGCCAATCTCCTGGAGGCCTTTATTCATTTGAGTTTCTCTGTACCCAAATGACTCTAGTCTGTGTGACGTGGACAGTGAAAACTAAGCAACAATCAGATCATGTCCTCAAACACCTAACTGTATGCCACTCGCATAGTGACTGTCACTAATATATCATTGGTATCTAGATTCAATCCTTTCTAGACTCTGAGCTTTTAAGAGAAGTCTGTTTTTATTTAGAGTTGTATCTGAGAGGCAACATTACTTTTCATTTCCTGAACCAGTAAATACATTAACTAGAATTGGAAACCACAAACTAGAACATAGTTTATAAACTTGACATTATAAGACCTTTTTCTAATGAAGCTCTGTATTATAAGTGGTGAAATTCTAAGGAATCTAAACCCTTTTCTGTGTTCCTCACACAATAGGCCAGACAATAAGATTAAAGCAAGAGTGTCTAACTCTTAAGTGTCAGGTACCTCAGTTTTTTACACCTCAACAAACTGACCTGTCAAGAGCCCAGACCAAAGAACATTATTAAATGAATGTGTGTGAAAGATTTCTCCTTACAGTCCCAATTCCAATAATTGTTCTCTTTGTAACATCCTTCCCAGCTGTCTTAGTCAGGGTTTCTATTCCTGGACAAAACATCATGACCAAGAAGCAAGTTGGAGAGGAAAGGGTTTATTCAGCTCACCAAGGAAGTCAGGACTGGACCTCAAGCAGGTCAGGAAGCAGGAGCTGATATGGAGGCTATGGAGAGATGTTCATTACTGGCTTGCTTCCCCTGGCTTGCTCAGCCTGCTCTCTTATAGAATCCAAGACTGCCAGCCCAGAGATGGTACTACCCACAAGGGGCCTTTCCCCCTTGATCACTAATTGAGAAATACCCCATAGCTGGATCTCATGGAGGCACTTCCCCAACTGAAGCTCCTTTCTCTGTGATAATCCAGCTGTGTCAAGTGACACAAAACTAGCCAGTACACCAGCCAAGGGAGAACTGGCAAAATCACTTTAAAAACTCCTTCATACTTGAGAAGCAAAAGCTTCCTCGCTAGCAGACCATTGTCTGCTTAGTAAACCCAGAACCTATACCTTATCCATATGCTGCTATTTATCCCCCAAAGTAGACAACCAAAGATAAGAGACTCAGAAGACTGAGATGCAAAATGAATGGATGGGAAAGCCTGATAGGCAAACTGTGGGTCACCATCTTACCTTGCTGTGTTGAAGCAGCTTCTGCTCTGCACTCCGTGTGAACACTCAGTCCCTGTGTGGTAAACAGGCGATCCAGCCTACAAAGAGGAATCACTGCCACAAGGGTTTCCACATAATCATGTAACACAAAGATGCTTAAAAGGAATGCATCCTTAGTGCCATTGTCTGATGAAACTGGTGGGAGTCACTTAGCTAGTCATTTCCCATTTTTTTGAATAAACTCTTGCCATGAAATTAAAATTCAACAGATAGAAAGTCAAGTTGAGAACTGAGCTATAGTTACTACTCATCATCTCTCTCTGGTTCATGGATAAGCCATGGTTTCAGGAGCCGTCAAGCTCCTGAAAGCCAGTTCTCCAAATGCTGCAAATAGGACCAAAATTACTTCTAAAGTAACTCCTCACTAAATATTCCCAGATCGAAAAAAGGAAACAAGTAAATGGGAGACCCGGGTTTTTTGTTTGTTTGTTTGTTTGTTTGTTGTTGTTGTTTTAATTTTTCTTCTGAACTACCAGGGATTATCTATGTGTTGTCAGGAGGAGCAGGCTCAGAACATGTTCCTGGGTGTGCAAATGTGTCAATGTTTTTTTTTTTTTTTTTTTTTTTTAATCTTTTTACAGTTAAGCTAAATGTCTAAAAAAGAAATGCTACATTCCTACATTGTTGTGATTTGCATAAACAATATTTTCAGGCTTTTGCACAGAGGCAACTGTCTTTTAAAAAGAAAAGACAGTGTTGCATAAGGTTTCATAGAAGTAATCTGTGCAGAAGCCTGGCAACTGAACAATCTGTTCTTTCTTTGTGAGAAGAAAAGAGAAGAGAAGAGAAGAGAAGAGAAGAGAAGAGAAGAGAAGAGAAGAGAAGAGAAGAGAAGAGAAGAGAAGAGAAGAGAAGAGAAGAGAAGAGAAGAGAAGAGAAGAAAGTACAGTGGGTTTTTGTTGTTGTTGTTGTTTGTTTGTTTGGTTGGTTTGGTTTTTTGAGGCAGGGTTTCTCTGTGTAACCCTGACTGTCCTGGAACTCACTCTGTAGACCAGGCTGGCCTTGAACTCAAGAAATTCACCTACCTCTGCCTCCCAAGTGCTGGGATTAAAGGCGTGCACCACCATGCCTGGCCAGTACAGTGGTTTTTAAGAGGGCACTATAAACGCATTTTAAATTAAATGCAGTTTTGAAATTCCTCTTCTGTTTTCTGCCCAGCCACACTTGACCTATTTTGTTTTAATTCTTTAATCTGGTCCTTTATTCACTGTTGGAAAGGGTTGATCTGATTCACAGAAGCCTTGAAAGGCTTTCTAATATGCTATTTTGCTCTCTACAAAATTCCACTGCTTAGTTATGACTGTGGCTCTAGGCTTATCAGCATAGCCAATGATCTTAGGTTAAAGCCTTGGTTATTCTCCCATTTGGTAGTCTGAGGGGAAACCTCAATTACTCCTATTATTAAGGTATGCGACTTACTGTCTTCTTGTCTGTGTAAAATTAAGACAGTCCCATGTACATCCTGACTTATTCCTCTCCTCAATAAAGACTACTTCAATCAGAAGTGATCATTAATGTCACTAACATCACTAACTCTTTTATACTGTTATCTTTGGTTTTAAAATGGACAAATACATTGAATCAAAGAAAGACATGGCATTATATTTCATAACTCCCCAATTTTCCACTTTATGAAGCAAGTGATACAGTCATAGAAAACACTTTGCTCATTTTCAGATCTCCTTGGAGTCTGATAAAAGATTTAGTGCCTGTTAGTTCTGCATTTCTACTGGGTTTACTTCTTTTTTCAGATTATTAGATTTCCTGATTCTCCACTAAAGGAAAATAATCAATAAATTTCATCTTCTTCTATCATAGTGCAGATTCTAAGCCGCAGCTAACCGAGAGGAGGAGTGCTGCTTTGACATCCCTTCCAGCCAACACCCTAGGACACTGGTGTATTCTCTCTTCCATTTCTAGTAGGAAAATGACAATAGCTCTTAATCATTCTGTGAGTTAACCTGTGAGGAATATAGAGCAGGCTTTCTCGGGGACAATGGCATTCACTATTGATTGGCTGGCCTCTTCAAAGTGCATGCATCATGTCTGGCAGAGTGCTAGTCACCATGGTCTTTGCCACTGTACCAAGTAAAGTACAGCTATATGGAAGAGTCTATCCAAATTTTCTGAAATACTCCTGAGTCTTGCATCTGAGGAAATAACATTCCTTTTAACAGCATTCACTTGCCACGTGGTGGCTTTTGTTTATGATTCACAATCACCAGTTTATTTTATACAAAACAAACCATGTTTAGTAATTTCAAAATGTCATCATCCATTAATATGTAAATTCAATAATCTTATTAAAAGGAAGGCTGAAAGTTAACACCTTGTCCATTAGGATTTACTTTTCTTCTTCAATTACTTCTATAATTTTCTAGTTTCAAATTTGGCAGTATCTTTACCGGACACCACATATTGAATTTTGATTCTTTTGAAATATGAGTTCCTGCTATTGTCTCTTCCTTTACAAAATAACTCTCTGAGTAATGGCATTTCATTTTTCAGAGACAGAGTAAGAGAGCTGGTAAGACGGAAGTGCCTATGAACTGCCAGACTTTGTTCTTGGTGCCTGCCCTGTGCTGTCTCCTTTCAATATTAATGTGAAACGAAGAGATTGGTATCAAAGCCTCTTCAAATCACCTGTCTTAATAAAAGGATTTTGACATTTTAAGAAAACCAGAAAAGACTAAAACAATAGTTATCACAGGGTAGATTAAAGAATATGATTTTCTAAAACCCTTTATGCACTGGTTAAGGAATGGAGGACTGTTAAAAGACCAAGTAATAGTTGTATTTAAGGTGTTCTCTGACATGAAGTAGATTGGTTATTTATATTTAAATTATACTTGGTCTGACAATTTCTGTTGAGTTTCAGGGTGGAGAGAATTAAAATATCCTATATATAATCTGCTAAAGAGAAAATGGATCTGTAATAGAAATGACATTTCAGCTACAAAATTTGTATTAATGATGCAAGGTCATATGGGTGGTATAGAGACTGTAGCTACCTATACATTGCAGTTATTCTAATTCAGTTTCTTAGTGGGTTCCTCGTGTTTATTTGCGTAGTAAGGTAGGGCTGAATTCCAGAAACTAAAGATAGACACAAAGATTTATATAGACTTTCAAACGATGTGTGGGATTTAATTAGGTAATATATTTCCCTTGTCTTCCGGAAGCCAGACACCATTATGTTTCCCTGCATTAGCAGGCACACTGAATGAGAATTGCTTCTATTTGACTTTTATGAGAAAAAGGAGTGTTTTCGAATGGCTCTGCTGTATTCTGTGTAGACACGTGGCTGATGGGCTGTAAACTAATTAGCATGGGCAGTAGATACGAGAAAGTGGTTTGTCTCTGAAGCTGATAAGACACTAGAGAGTCTCAGAAACATCACCAAACAGTCTCTCTGTCCTCTGCTCAAAAGTGATAAGGCTAATACCAGTTTATTAAAATTTGTAATCTAATATGCTCTGCAAATTTCCTCTTGGGGACAGTGCTTATATTAAAAGAGTTCCTTACTTTTACATGTATTCAAAACAGATGTAATGAATGAAGGCTAAGTTTCAGGATTTCCACTTCTTGTCTTTATCATCAGATGTGACTGGTTTTGAGGGAGGAAATTTGAACCAATCGTGTAAAAAAAAAAGTCATATTTTCAAAGTGATTGTTTTCAAGCCTTTAATTAAATCAAAATGCTCTTTATAGTGCTCTGAGCTCAAGCTGCTGTGGAAATGGTGGAACTACTTGTCAGCTGAGCAGGGTTATGAATAGCTCTATGAGCAAGAGATAAAAGTATGAAAAAGACAAGTACAAAAGGATCATTTCTCAGTGTTAATTAAAAACAACAACAGCAACACAAGACTATAGCTGCATTTATGGAGCAGTCAATGAATATAGAGAGCCCATAATGAATGCAGAGTGTAAGAAAGATCAAAGTTTATGAAGAAAGAGAAGGGAGTTTGAGTCGTATATTTGACACAAATTTAATACTATTGGTCAAACAGTTTCTCCAAGCAGCAGCATCTTCATTCTAAAACAAAGGCAATTTAGACCTAACTCAAACTCTTTTGTGCACATAGTTCATAAGAAATACTCAATTAATATTAATGCCTTTCCCTCCAAGACCCTAAAAATCCCTCTGTGAAAAGATATAAAGTAAAGAAGCAAATAAATAATTTACTCCTGCCAACTTTATGCGTGTTTCAAAGCTATTTGCTTTTACTCGCAGTCTTCTTACTTGAGAGGTAACTCGGAACATACCAAAGTCTTGACTAGCATTCGCCTTGATTCAACAAATAGAAGTTGTCTCTGCTTGTGCTCTGTATGTTGCTTCTGAGACAAGTGGATAAAGCAAGCATTTCATGACGTTGTCATAACGTTAGCCTTTGTAGACAAAAGCTCTGACTCAGTTGATTCTAAAGCCTATTGCTTCACTTGGACCTTAACGATGACGATGCTGTGCAGTTGCCCTACCCCTGTGTTATAACTTCTCAGATTTAATTCACATTTTTCTCTGTATTCTAGAAAAGATATCCACGGATTTTTTTTTTTATTCACATTTGGTATAGAACAGGGAGAGAGGTATGCATAGACTGCAGGTTTCCAGAGACAAGTTACAGAGAGAACAAGCTAGACACAGGTGAAGACAGGATGAGCAGGAGAAAGAGAAGGAACCCGAAAATTAGAAAACATTGCCAAGTTAGTATGAGGCTAGGCAGAACAATTCGGTGAGAAGCCAGATTGAACCAGTCATCTTGGAAGATTAGTGTGTATAGAGGCTAGAAGCATCCAGGCCCAGGCTTAGGGATAGTTAGAATAGAGAAGAAAATGCTTTAGACTCAGCCCCCCACATGTCTCCGCACAGCTTGAGTATAGCTCATCACTGCATCTGAAGAAGGTGGTGTTTCCTATTTTTGACATTGCTTGTGGTTATACATTTTCAAGTTACCTCCTATCAGGTTGCTTTTAGGTAAGACAGGAAGTATGTAAAAACAAGATATTTCAGTGGATACAATCTCAAAAATTACAATTACATATGAACATACTATAAAGAAACAAATACACAAGATAAATCAAACCATTAACAATTGGTCACTAATTGTAGGCATAACATCCCTGCTCATTGGGATGTTGTTAAATATTTCTGCACATTTAACTTTTTCAAAGTAGGAGGATGGTGGTATCGATATGGATAAAAAAGGTCTTATTTTAAAAGCCATTCAGCTCCACAATTTTAAGACAGATTGAACTGTCATTTGAGAATAACTATCTTAAAGCTATAATAATTGTGGCTTTAATTTGTATTTTCTTAATAATATCTAAAGACGTGAGGACTTTTTCTTATTATAGGTGCCCTTTATAGCCCTTCTCTAAGGAGAAATGAATTTAGGTTTTCTTTTTTTAAAAAAAAAATCAGGCAAAGTTTTACTGTCATTGTTTTTATTTTTATATTTTGCTTTTCTTTTTACTTTTTATTACTGTTTGCTTATGTTTCTGCTACTGAGTTATATTAATTCGGTATTTGGGATAATAGGCACTGTTTGGATGGCATTTTGTGTGCCAATTGGCAATGTGGGCAGAAGGCATAATTTCAGAAGAGGATACACTGGAGTCCTGACAAAAGGGATAGCTCTGTCTTCATCTCCCAAGAAGGTGTCAGTTTACCATAGAGGCCAATGGTAGTGTCTGAATCTGAAGAACTGCACAGTTAAGATAAAAGAAAGTAAAGTAGTTTCAAGAATGCACTGCTACCCTAATGATGCATAGAGAAGTTTTGTGGGCAAGTCAAACAGGCCCAGTTTGTCTGCTATCCACCCAGAGACAAATAGGTTCCATGGGTCTCTGGTCTGGGTGAAAGTGCCTGAAGTGTCACAGTTCATAGAAGGGAACAGTCAAGGGGGGTTGGGTTGCCTGCACAAGGCAGGTAATCAGGGTCCTGGCTCTCATCTGCTACTGTGGCAGCACCAGGGGCAATGGTGACAGGAACAGTGTTGGACTGCAGCAGTGGTGGCAGAGGCCAGCTGGGATGGCATGATCCTGACCAGCCAGGTGGTCTGAGGTTCAGAGAGAACTCTTCTCCAAGTGTTAGAGCTCAGTAAAACAGCTGCTCTCATAGGATCCTTGGTGAAATAGCTTGTGCACTTTATTCCATGTGGTCAGGGACTTTATAAACATTGAAGTGTAGGGTGGGACTGAGGAGTAGATGTTTCCTATTGGTTGAATTTTAAATATTAGTGATGCTCTATTTGCATGGGAAAGGACTCCAGGTGTTTTTACCATGGTCCTCTCAGTGAGGTGTCATGGATGTCTGCTTCAGAGGCCCTAGTTGCTTACCTCCTACTATTCTGAACTCTAAGATTCACTGGATTTGAGCTCTCTCAACCTTACCAGTTCTTCTATCTGGTGGCACTGTCTACAGCCCACTACCACAGCCAATAGGCCTGGAATGAGCATTTTTAAGGGCCTGAAGAAATGTGAAGACCTTAGGCAGTGAGAACAATTTGTTTGTATTTTATCAAATTGAATGCACACCACTTCTCTTCATACATCCCCATCCCCAAATACCGCATCCAGTTATTTCAAGAAAATACCGAATCTCTTTCTTTATCTGGCTTCAGCTTTAATAACTTTTAAAAACTATGTGTCCTAATTTCTTACATAATTCTTGTAATATAGATTAGAATTTTAAAAGAAAATGTTCAAAATAGAGCAATAAAATTTAAAACCATATAGTTTCTCTTCTGTAACCAGAAAATTATAGAAAATTGTTTGGGTCCTACATTTAGAAAAAAAAAACAATTTTTTTTATTAAAATAAAGATATTTAAATTCTATGAAGGAGTCAGTAATAGATTTTGGAAAGTACAAATGAACATATTCCCACTTTAACACAGCTTTTGTTATGTTTTGGAGATACGTATTAACAATTATTGACGTAGATATAGAATTTAGGTTTAGCACAGCTCAACAAATTCATTGTCATGTAACATAATTGCCAAGAGTGTGAGAGTAGTAACTGTGGGAATGGAAACCATGAAGCAGAGCCCCAAAGAGAGCAAGTCTTTGGTTGATTCTCCAGAGAATCAGCTGATAAATATCAAAGAGATTTCTTACAAAAAATAAATGCATGTTACAAATTGTAGAAACAACTACCATGATATTACTAATTCTAAGTTAATAAGGAAGCAAATAAATAACTCACTCACCCCAGCTTCCTGCATGTTTCAAAGCTTCTTGCATTTACTTTCACAGTCTTGCTACTTGAGAGGTAACTCAGCTACATGCAAAAGTTATGTAACCTTTCAAAACCGACACCCTCATTGATGTAACTTGTTTGAGCGGTGGAGAAAAAAATAAGCATCTTGAATAGTTGTTTTCTGTTTCTTCTTTTTAGATTACTACAATTTCCTTAGAATAGATTTAAAAATAAATTATTTTTTTCTTTTTCTTATGTTACAAAAAACATATAGGCCGGATATATTCAAAACACAGAAACATTATAGTACCTCTCCTGTCTCCTATCCAGAATTTGCCTTTACAGGCTCTTTAGACATCAGACCCCGAATTAATGTAGAAGAGGGACTAGAAGGTGACTTTCACAGATACATTGCTAATGACAACATGTCACTTCATTTGATTACAATGGATAATCTTTTAATTTCATGTTTCTGACAATCAGTTTGGTTGAAATCAGTTTTTGTTCTACAGTCCTGCTGGCTAAATCGGGATTTCTATAATTATTAACTGAATTACTCCCCTGGCAATTATCTCACGTCTATAATTACATAGATATCTGGCTGGGTAAAATGTAGGACTTAATTTGATCACCATCCTCCCTGTCAAAAATAAATAAATAACTTCCAGACCCTGGTCAGGAGGGGCAGCCCCAAGGCTGCTTCACCAATGTCTTTTTTCCATCGTGAACCCAAGAGAAGAATTTTTAAATAGAATGAGGAAGACTTCCAGACTCAGTGATTGGGAATTAGTACAGAAACAGACTTTTGTCTAAAAATATAGAAATAACAAAGTTAGAAACAAGTTAGGGGAGGTGTTACTTGTTTTACTGGTACAAATAAAGAGAAAATGCTAAGAGTATTTTTAAATTGTTTGTATCTACTAGGCCAAGATATCCTACAAGGGTAATAATAAGAAAAATCATGTTTATTTAATTTGCTTGCCATTTATACTAATATACCTTTAGCTTGTCTCAGATTATTCTGTTCAAAAACATTTTTAACTGAAATGTCAACTCCAGTCTGTCCTTGCTGTTGTTTTACTTACTGCCACTAGCTCATCTCAGTGCTTAGCAAATGAGAACTGGTCAGCGGATCCATTGGAGGATGACTGTCACAATAACTCTGATGAAAGTTGGCTGAAGATGTGTATGTCAGTCTCCTTTCTAGTGCGTTCTGACCTAGCACAGAAGGAAAGTAAGATCATTCCATCAGATAGAACCTTCCTACTGCCTTACACATTCTCACTTTTGATTTTAAAATAGGCTGTCATGAAAACACTAGGTTTTTTGTTGTTGTTGTTTGTTTGTTTTTTTAAGGATGTAGTCCTTAAGGAATATAGAGCATTTTCGTTTTTTCATGAACATCTCACTAGCAACTTTTAATTTATTTTAGAGAACTTATCATGATTTAGGCTGTTTTAGTATTCTGAGGTATCAATAACTTAAAAGAACAGAAAATATGAAATAGTTAAGGTATAAAATAATGGGACAGTCCTCTGAGTGTCTGAAATGTAGAGACCTTATCAGTAAATGAAGGTTTCAAAAGGCAGACATAGCTCTTTTCTCAACTAGATTGTTGTTCAGAACTTAGTCTATCAATACCTGTCCATCTTAAGACAGGAAAGGAGTATTTAACAGAAATGTGTATTTCAGCACAAACTGTCCATGCTTTCTCACCCTACAGGAAAGCATGTCATCAAACATGTAATCTTCATGTGTAAATGATGCTAAGCCTCACTCAAAAGGCCTACAAGTACAGTATCCAATGTGTTTGTTTTAAGCAGCTTTGCAAATGAAAAGAGAATAAACTAATACCTTTTTAAAAATCATTTTTGTTCTATTTTAAAAAATCCCCATGTAGCAAAAAACATAATATATAAAGGCTAATGATTTGTTCCTTTTAGGATTAAATGAAATAGTCTACATAAACTTTAATCTTATACATTAGCAGGAATTAAATATTAAATATTATAAATATTTTTAAATCATTTTATGTAATAGTATATTTATATGGCCATTTATATTATGCATAAAATGGCTATGTAAACACAATTTTTACTATTTTCCTTCTAGAAAGCTTCACTGTCTCCTTTCACCTTATAGTGTATCCACAAAAAATAAAGTAACACAGTCATAAAGATATTATGGGAAATTTTCACAAAGACCTCATCTCCTCCTGCTACATATCTGCCATTCCTACATGTTAAAGTTATAGAGAAAGTAAAGCGAATACAGAGATACTCTGCCTACCAAAATAAAACATCTTTGTCAACAGAAGAAACCATGTACTTAGAGAAGATTTTCCTATAAGCCATGGCACTGCAATGTGAACATGGTTAGTGAGGAGCTTAGTAACTTTATATAGCTCTATTTCTGGAGAGCAGGGATTATACTGGGATCTGACAAGGTCTTGAATCTCCTGGGCATGCAGAGGCACGGAGAGATTATCTAAGAAGCTGAGAATGGGAGAAAAGGTCATTCCTATCTTTCCTCCTTTCTTTTGTTTTCCTTCCTTCCCTCCCTCCCATCTTCCTTCCTTCAGTCCTTTCTTCCTTTCTTGTTTTTTTTTTTTTTTTTTGTTAATATGCGTGTTTAAATGCCACCTTATAAAAAGGGTTTTCTAAAAATAAATCTGTTAAACTCATATCCTTTTTATGGGTGTTGTTGTTTTGAGAGAAGGTCTTCATATATAACATTGACTGCCTTTGAATTTATATATACAGACTGGTCTAAAATTGCAGTAATTCCCCTGCTCCAGGCTCTTGATAGTTGAGATTGTGGGCATGTCATGCTTGAATTTCCTGAGCTTGTTTATTTATTTTTTATATTAAAAGCTACTATTTCATAGCTTATCAGAAATGCTGACATTTACCTTTCCTTGGGTCTCATTTGAATCATCAATTCTGTCATAATTTTAATGTACAATATAGGGATGTGTGAAGCTAATACAAATGTATGTCTTTGGCATAAAGAATATTCATCATTGAGTTTTCTTCTATGATGTTTTTATGATCAACAAGCCTTCCTGTAAGAAAATCATCACAAATTGTGATTTTCAATGAATCATCTGGTGATAAAGCAGTATGTGCTTAGCAAATTGAACCCTCTTCCATGCGACATAAGCAGCTTCAATATAAATTATCTGTTACAGGTTTATTTTTTCATCCAACTGCATCCAAAATACCCTGATAGTTGCTACCTCCTGCATTCTAAACTCTCCATCAAAAAATGTTTTTTTGAGTTAAAGCCTTATCTTCAACAGTATTTTTCTCTTGTATCTTGTATCCAAGAATGGTTCAAGTGGATTATCACAACCAAGTTTCTCAGTTGGGGCTTATTTGACATCCAGTAAACACAAAAAGAAAGTATGAATACTCAAATGAAAAAATATAAAAAGTGGATAATATATAAATCATCCATTATGTTTTAGTCTTTCGCTTTGTTCAATGTACACACAACAGTAAGAGATAGGTTTACTACTATCTCCAGTTCCTACTTACACAGAGAGAAGAACCCAGATAAGAGCTGACTAGTAATGCAGCCTATCAGACAGTAGTGAGACAGCTTTTAGTATGTTTGAGTTTTTTAAAAATTCGTATGAAAACTCGATGTATCTGTGAGTTTTGATGTGGAATTTCAGGACTTTAGGGAAGCAGATGGACAGGGCATAAGCTTTGCTTCCTATGACATTAAGCACAACAAAAAATTTATACGTGCAATAAGGAATTGAATATAATTCTAAAATGAAGGTCACGCAATGTGAATTGGAGAACAGACATAGGATTGACAAATCACTTTAGGGACACTGGAAAACTTCACTAAAAGATAATTGATTTTTAACAGGCAATGGAGATTTTAGTACACCTACATATTGATGTAGTATTTAAAAAAATTGATATAGCATTGGTCTTAAAAATTAGCATTTACAACTTTAGTAAAATAAAGTTTCAAAATTAAATAATAGACCATGAAAGTCTATTTGGTGTATGCCAATGTTATATATATATATATATATATATATATATATATATATATATATATATATATATATATATAATGGCCAATAATATAAACTCAGTAATTTTCAAAAACCTAGGTACGTGTTTATATCATGTGTAACGTAAATTAAAATTTCTCAATTATTTAAGAGAGACATAAAATTTTCCAAGTGCCAGAATTAGTGTTTGAACACAGATAGGTTCAATCTACCATCATTTGTAAATTTAAAGAGCCTTAAAAGTCCTAAAAGCACAAATCAATACTGAGAAAAGTATCATCTGCAAGACACCCAGAAGAATGAAGTCCTGCAAGTCCTGTGGCAAATTACTCTGTCCTCAACCCATCCGAAACATTTAAATACTAAGTTTCCAAGAACACCTCTTTATTTTTCTCTCTTTTTGCTCCACCCACAGGCACCAGATCAAGTCTGAAGTCTACCATATTATATCTGCTATTCTTCTTTAGGATGTCAAGAAATGTTAACTCAATGATACAATTAATATCCTTAGAAAGGAATGATCTCATGTGTAAAGGCATTATAAACAGTAATACTAAACAATTATAATTATATAATTTTTCTAAAGAATAATTTTATAGAAAAGACTAAGCTTGTTGAAAATAAATACAGCCGGTATATAAAGAATACATGAAAAAGTGTCTATAACCCATTTTCTTACTTTCCATGTTGTTCATTTATTTCAAATTAATGCCAGATACAGTGCTAGATATTAGAAGACATAATGCTGTGAAAATATAAATAATTGAGCCTTTATATACTTTGTAGTTTAGTGAGCATTCTGGAGAAGGACTGGAAAGGAAAACATTGACGTGAAGTCACAGGTCTTCATACTGAACAGTTTTGAGCTAAAATCAGTAGAAGCAACTTCAGTGACCTAGACATTCATGTACATGTACATGGTATGCAACATTCCTAACATCCTAGGTGACACTGTGATCATGTGCTTCCCTTCTTCCATCTTTCTGTTTCTGTCTGCCTCTGGTTCTCTGCCTGTCTCTCACACACATATGCTTTCTCTCTCTCTCTCTCTCTCTCTCTCTCTCTCTCTCTCTCTCTCTCTCTCTCTTTCTCTCTATCTTTCTATCACACACACAACACGTGTGCGCACACACACACACACACACAAACACACACACACATGAACTATAATAAGACTCTTCCAGGAAAGAGAAAGAGTACTGAGTCCCCTGAAGGAAGTTTCAATCAGCAGGGCCTGGCTGATACCCAACAGGGAAGCCCAGCTGTCTGACCCACAGCAATCCACACTGGGCAGCCATCCACTATCTGTGAGTAAATGCTTAAGACCATCTGTGAATTTAGAAAGAGGAAGCAAAAACTGCAACAGCCCAGCCAAAAGCAAGAGCATCCAAAACTGAAAGTGCAACCCATCTGTGCAGGACATTTCACCCTGGCTGCAGCTTTCCAGTTCCAGCTTGACCTATAGGTCAGTCCAGTTTAAATAAACAAACATTTGTTGAGCCATTCAATGTGCCAGAAACAATGGAAACGACTGAAAATAAAGAGATGAACAAAACCCAAACCTTTCTTCCTTCCCACCAGAAGCCCAGTGTTTGCTATAACACACAGAGCACACTCAGAGTATTGACTAAGTGTTGTCCAAGTGAAGAGATCAGTAAGTAAGTTTTCCCACAGTAGGATTCTCAAGCAAAATCATGCACACAATCCCTATCCTAGTGACCTTGTTATTATAGAGTTCCTTGTTCTGTGCATCTAGGATAGGTCTGGATGTCCCATTTCATTAAAAATATCCAGCAGGTGAAAGCTACTGGTCAGAGATCACATCTGAATGTCAAAATAAATGGAGACCAAGGTACCTGGCAGTGCCATGATGACAGTGCCATGATGATAGCCGAGACCTTCAAGAAGCTGGTTGGGGCAGGAAATCTCAAAGAAATACTATACAAAGGCAAGTGTTTGATAGTCTGCCAAGGTGGCAGCTGAGAGCAATTCACACTTTGTAGGTCAGAAAGGTAGGTATGCACCTTACCAGGGTAAGAAGACGATTTTATCTGTAGAAGCTGAGAAATCACCCTTAGAGCTTGTTTATGGTCCACATCTCTGGGCTTTGCACCCACTAGGGTCTGCTTCTAAGTGCTGCAATACTTGTGCTCCCATGCTCAGGAAGACATTAAGCAGATGGTTAAAGGACCATAATTTCTGAACATTTGCCCAAAAGGCAGAAAGGATTAAAGGTTTCTATCAAGAGAAGTTAGGTTTGCTCAGAAAGTCATTCTAGAGCCACTGATTTAAGTGGAAAAGTTTGGAAACAAAGGGACTAAGTAAGAGCTTGTTAAAGAGTATAATCAATTATGAGACAAATCAAAATACAGAGTTTAGAGACAGCCCTTACTTGAGACCTGTGTAGGGGAGGAAATGGCCAGAGTTTACAGATGATTAAACATAAAGAGTGAGGGGAAGGGAGCTGTGAGTACCAGCTTATGGCTGAGGTGACTGACAAGATGGTAATGATGCCAACCAGAATAGAGAAGCAATCAAGAGCTAGTTTAGATAGCCATGACAATAAATCCTGCTTCATAGTGGCTGGACTTTAGCATGCAGATTGCCAACCCAAAGTCAATATGCAGCAGGCAGTTTGCTGTACAGGGCAGGATGTCAAAGGCATAATCAAGTCCAGACTCCTGACACACAAGAAGAAATGCAAAGTCCCGAAAGTCCCACTATCCCACATCCCCATCTGGTAGCTCTGTCCACAATGCTGCTGGCACAGCTTAAAGCTCTCTGCTTCATCTCCCAGAAAGGAAACCCTGCCATGATAGTCATCCATGTATAATGAATGAAGGACAAATTTAAGTACAAAGTTCCATAGAACTATAGACATGAATCTCCAGAACGGCTGGGTCGAAGAGGAGCTGCCCCACAGAGATGCTCTCATTTGGGACATTTCTTCTCACCAGAAGGTTAGGCAGGGTTAAATGTACAAACTCCTAGCCAGTGTGTGACTCACCCTTCAAATGATCTCATTGCAACAGCAGAGGTATGTGACCCGAAGCTCTTCTGGCAGAAATGAATCAGTATCAGCTCACTGCCAACACACTCATTTATTTAATTAAGCTAATGTAGAGTAACTCATTCAAACTCTACCCAATGCCATCAATCAGAGTTTTTAGTTGAGAAGATAATATAATCGACAATAATTTTTATGAAAGCAAAATCCATAACTTCATTACATAATTGAATGAAGCAAAAGTAATAAAAGTTCTACCTATTCTGATATAATTGTCTTAGTCTAACTAAAGAAGCCTATTTACTCTATTGTTTCTTTGTTTTTGTTTTTGTTTTTTTTTTTATTTTAGCAAAGATAGCTCAGAGAAAGTTCTAACTTAATAAGTAAAGGGCAGGATGCTTTCTCACTTGCTGCTTTTGTCTCTACCATGAAGGAACGTGATATTTTGAAGCAATTTTTCTGTTTTGACCTCATGCCTGCTGACTGAGATCAAGGAGTAATTGCTTATATTAAACATTATTTTTGATATGATAAGAAATCATACATCACTTTTGTTTTTTGAAAAAGAAGAAGAAAAACAATATACAAATTATGTGTATTATACCTTAAAAGTAACAACAATTTTCACAGAATTCAAAACCTAATCAAAGGGGTGACATGATAACATGATTATTTTTAACTTCTATTTTTTTTCTTTCTCCTTTTTTTATGAAATGAAAAGGTTTTGGCTTCATATATGATTGTAAAATAGAAAAGATCATAAAGAGAAACAATCTGGGTCTTTCTGCTATTTTATTTCCCTCACTGCTCAGTTCTTGGTCTCTGAAAATTTAGACACTGGAGGGTCAAATTGGTGACCTTGAGTGGAGGAGGCACAGTGATGGAGTCAAGAAAGGGAGACGGTTCAAGGCTGAAGGAACCTCAGGATTCCAGGTCCTTCTCATGGCTCATGCTAGCTTTTCTGTTACTATATCTATTAGAGCAAAATCAACGCTTATTTGCTGAAGCTGCTTTTCTTACACTGTTTGATTTTATGTTCCAAAAGAAAGGCCATTTCATATGAAAGATACAGCACTAAAATCCTTTTCCACATACAAATTGCTTAAACCTTTCCATTGTAGACTGTTAAATTTTTTTCTGTTCTTTACATGAAATATGTCACTTTCAAGAAGAAAATGTACAAATTATTGGAGTATTGGCAATT
Organism: Mus minutoides; assembly: GCA_902729485.2. NCBI lineage: Eukaryota > Metazoa > Chordata > Mammalia > Rodentia > Muridae > Mus > Mus minutoides. The sequence goes on along the minus strand of LR750719.1, from coordinate 257,678 downwards.
CAGTATTTAAAACAATGTTATCATTGAGCAATGACATTCTTCCTGAGACTTAATGTCACAGCAATCCTCCTAAGAATTTCAGAACTCAACCATTGTCTTAAGAACAGTTATTGGTGTCGTTCTTGAAACTTTGATTTGCATACTATATTCATGAATTCTAATTACATTAACATAATTGTCACACTGCACTAAAATACATAATTTAGTTCTGTCCTGTGTATAATTTGGGGGGATTTGGTGTAGTTTCTGAAAACCTTAAATGACAAAAACAAAAATAGAATCTTTTTGCAAGAATAAAATTGAATTGTAATTGCATGACAAAACATGGACAGTAATATGTGATCTGGACCCAAATAATTTTTTCAACATTTTTAATACTATAATGAACCAAGATTGATGTTGATTCCTTCTCTGCCCCTTGTCCAAGTGGGAGAAATTCGTAGTGAAGTAGCAGAGCAGCAGTGCAGGGGATAGAGAAGCATTAGGGTGAGGAGAAGCTTGTGAGGTGACAAAGTAAAACAGAAACATTTAAAATAAAAAAAAAAAAAAAACTTTTTTGCAGTTGGTATTTTTTATGGGATATTTTCTTTATTTTTATTTTTAATTTATATATTTTCTTTATTTACATTTCAAATGTTATTCCCCCTTCCTAGTTTCCACTCTGAAATTCCCCTATCCTCTTCCCTCTCCCTCTGCTCCCCAACCCACCCACTCCTGACTCCTAGCCCAAGCATTCCCCTGTACTGAGGCATAGAACCTTCAGAGGACCAAAGGCATCTGCTCGCATTGATGACAAACTAGGCCATCCTCTGCTACATATGCAGCTAGAGCCATGAGTCACTCTGTGTGTGTTTGCTTTGATTGGTGGTTTATTCTCAGATGTGCCTCAACAGAGGAATGGATACAGAAAATGTGGTACATTTACACAATGGAGTACTACTCAGCTATTAAAAACAATGAATTCATGAAATTCTTGGGCAAATGGATGGAACTAGAAAATATCATCCTGAGTGAGTTAACCCAATCACAAAAGAACACACATGATATGCACTCACTGATAAGTGGTTATTAGCCCAGAAGCTCAGAATACCCAAGATACAATTAGCAAAACACATGAAACTCAAGAAGAAGGAAGACCACAGTGTGGATACTTCAATCCTTCTTAGAAGGGGGAACAAAATACCCATGGAAGGAGTTACAGAGACAAAGTTCAGAGAAGAGACTGAAGAAATGACCATCCAGAAACTGCCCAACCTGGGAATTCAGCCCATCAACAGCCACCAAACACTGACACTATTGCAGATGCCAACAAGAGCTTGCTGACAGGAGCCTGATATTGTTGTCTCCTGAGAGGCTCTGCCAGTGCCTGCCTAACACAGAAATGGATGCTCACAGTCATCCATTAGATGGAGCACAGGGCCCCCAATGAAGGAGCTAGAGAAAGTACCCAAGGAGCTGAAGGGGTTTGCAGCCCCCTAGTAAGAACAACAATATGAACTAACCAGCAAGCCCAGAGCTCCCTGGGGCTAAACCACCAATCAAAGGATATTTTCTTTATTTACATTTCAAATGTTACCCCCATCATATCTCCCCTCCCACTGCTTCTCTGAGGGTATTCCCCCACCCACCCATCCACTCCCACCTCCCCTCCCTGGCTTTCCCCTCCACCGGTACCTTGACAGGGACAAGGGCCTCTCCTCATATTGAAGTCTGACAAGGCCATCCTCTGCTACATATGTGGCTGGGGCCCTGGGGCCCTCCATATATACTCTTTGATTGGTGATATAGTCCATGGGATCTATGGTGTGTGGGGGTTCCTGGTTGGTTGATACTTTTGTTCTTTCTATGAAGTTGCAAACCCCTTCAGCTCCTTCAGTCCTTTCTCTAACTCCTCCATTGAGGACTCCATGCTCAGTCCAATGGTTTGACTGTGAACATCTGCCTCCATATTTGTCAGGCTCTGCCAAAGCCTCCCAGGAGACAGCAATATCAGGCTCCTGTCAGCAAGCTCTTGTTGGCATCTGCACTAGTGTTGGTGTTTGGTGGTTGTTTATGGGCTGAATTCCCAGGTGGGGCAGTTTCTGGATGGTCATTCCTTCAGTCTCTGCTCCACACCTTCTCTCTGTATTTCCTCTCATGAGTATTTTGATACTCCTTCTAAGAGGGACTGAAGCATTCACATTTTGGTCTTCCTTCTTCTTGAGCTTCATGTGGTCTGTGAATTTTAACTTGGGTATTCTGAGCTTTGAGCTAATACGCACTTATCAGTGAGTGCATACCATGTGTGTTCTGTGATTGGGTCAACACATGAATTTCTCAAATTAGCTGCATGATAGAAGTCGAGGCAACACAGTCACTCACAGATATATAATTTTGTGTTGCTGATTGTGTTTTAATATGTGTAAATATTTTTTCTTATGGTCTAGTCTAGTCTTTCTTACTACAAACATTTTCATACATATAGTTTTTAAAATGTTTCTTTAAATAAATAATGAAAGGCAAGTTTATTTGAGTTACACGTTGCAAAAGACTGTAAACCTACATGAGATAAATAACTTATTTCCCAAAGCACCTTGGGTTAAGTAAGCACACACTAACACTTATGTAGATAGTTACTTAATGCATAGGACAGAGGCACTAAGAGCTTTACTTTATTTCTGTGAGGAACTCGGAAAATGATTTAACCTTGTTAGTAGGGGAACCAGAGGCATTTTTTTTTTCTTTTCTTTTTGGCACAACTAAACAAAGTGTCTCCCAGAGTGACTCTTTTCTGGACAAGTAACTATTTCAGTGCTACCCAACAGGCTTCTGGCCTGATGTTTCAGTCACCTCCTGGTATCAATTTCATAGCTCTATAAAAGAAACCTGTAAAAATATAATCTCACTAATAATGCCTAATTCCAAAACCATGTCTATACAACGTTATTCCTAATCATATATACATACTGTTATTGGATTCTATGGGAAGATATTGTTTTTATTCCTGTTAACAAATACCGCAATTGACTAACAGAAAGTTTGTATAGCTTCCTGTCATATTTCTGGGTAAGTCTGAATTATTAGCAGTTTCATTTTAAATTACGTCTATTTATTTGTTTCTTCCTTTTTGTACATCTGTGACTGTGACTGTGTTGGTTTGAGAATCAAACTCAAGTTTTTGGGTTGGTAGCAAGCATTTTTACCAGCTGAACCATTTCATTAGGACCTGTCTTGGTTTTCTACTGTTATCAAACTTTACTCATATTATTACTTCTATTTCATAGACAAAGAAATAGAAAACCTTCCAGGACAGCCTGGGCTACACAGAGAAACCCTGTATCGAAAAGCCAAAAAAAAAAAAAAAAAAAAAAAAAAAAAAAAAAAAAAAAAAAAAAAAAAAAAAAAAAAAAAAAAAAAAAAAAAAAAAAAAAAAAAAAAAAAAAAAAAAGAGAGAGAGAAAAAGAAAAAAAAAGAAATAGAAAACCAAAGGAATAAATATTCTGTCTTAAATTGGGCTTGATTTTTTTCATGTACCCAACTCAGCTAGATTCTGGATCTACCTGAATGTTCTTTTGTGTGTTATCTCTAGAAGTCTCCTGTGAAAGAAATTATGTGTGCAGTCATTTCTGGATATGCTCTACTGCTTACCAAGAATCAACAGACCACAGCATGAAATGAACAATGGAGTAGCAAATTTAATAAGGTACCTTCCTGCCAATGACACTCTGGGAACTGTTATGCCCATGGTGTTCTGAGATTCAGGAATGTATGTGTGTTTTATGACATTGAGAAGATGCAGACAGATGCAGTATAAGTCATTCATAGCCAGGACCATACTCTCAGTTTCTTCTGCCACATTTGCATGGCAAACTCTAGTAAGCAGACAGGTTTTACTATAGGCAAAGTCATAAATGCTTGGAAAGCTATAAGAATCTCTCTACTAATGGGTTACTCAAAATAATCTTCAGATGTACATATACAGATAGCATACTTGTATACATGCATTCATCTCTATATCTATCATTTACCTATTGCCTATCTATCTGCCTATCTATCTGCCTATCTATCTATCTATCTATCTATCTATCTATCTATCTATCTATCTATCTACCTACCTATGTTAATCAGTGAGGAGTGGATCCTAGATATTGGATAAAGTTTTATCTACTGCATGGACTTAAGACATCAAGTATACAGATTTGGAGTGGGGTTTCTCTGCACAATGAAAATGGGTATAATAGGAAGTGTGCAATTAGACAAAGGTAGGTATAATATATGCATTTATCACATTGATTTGTGTGTGTGCAGTTCTGTGTATAAATGTGTGTTTAATTATACAGAGGCATATGGATGCTAGAGCTTGATGTCTGGCATCTTCTTCAACTGCTTTTTCCTTTCAGGTTTTTGAGAGAGAGGGTTTTCTCACTGAGCCTGGAACTTGCTAGCTACCTGGACTAGATGCTATGAAAGCCAATTATGATCGTCTTGTTTCAGCCTCCACTACATTGGGATTACAGATCTTTATGTGGACACTGGATGTATGCACTCAGTTCCTCCTGCATGCATGGTAAACACTATAGTCACTTTAGCCATCTTCCCTGTTCCCCAAAATGGTTTTTAAGGGTTTAGAGAAACCTTTTTTTTTTAACTGTATAATTATTTATTTTTAAAAATTAAGCCAAATAAATTCTTATTTAAGGGATTTGATTCCTTTGCTGTCCATCCAGGTCACCTGAAAGAAGACAAAGATTAATGATGAGTTAAGTGATTAAGGGAAATGCATGGTATCTTCTCATAAAAAGACACGGCACTATGAAAACAGTGCAGGATTTTCTCTGTGAAGAACATCAATCTTTGGTCACAGCATTAAGAGCTATGGGTTTTATAGCCCAAAAAGCCCTCTTTAAAATGACCTTCACTACTTGCCTGCCTCCCATATCAAGTCATCCAGCCCTGCATAAGAACATGGAAATAGCCGGGCGTGGTAGCACACACCTTTAATCCCAGCACTCAGGAGGCAGAGGCAGGCAGATTTTTGAGTTCGAGGCCAGCCTGGACTACAAAGTGAGTTCCAAGACAGCCAGGGCTATACAGAGAAACCCTGTCTCGAAAAAACAAACAAAACAAAACAAAACAAAACAAAAAAGGAACATGGAAATAATCAGATGAGCATTTTAGAACCATCTACATATCATTAGTAACTGGGTAAAGATTTAGTAACTAGGTAAATGTTCCCAACAGGTAGCATATGAAAAACCTCATGGGAATTTTTCTTTATGGTCATGTCCACAGCAAACTGCATTCTAAAAGCCTTGGAAATTACCAAAAAGAACCCTTTTTTTTTTTTTTTTTTAGATATTTTCTTAATTTACATTTCAACTGCTATCCCGAAAATCCCATCCCCCTCCCCCCTCCCTGCTCCCCTGCCCACCCACTCCCACTTCTTGGCCCTGATGTTCCCCTGTATTGGGGCATATAAAGTTTGCAGTACCAAGGGGCCTCTCCTCCCAATGATGGCCGACTAGGCCATCTTCTGCTATATATGGAGCTAGAGACACGAGTTCTGGGGGTTCTGGTTAGTTTGTATTGTTGTTCCTCTTATAGGGTTGCAGGCCCTTTCAGCTCCTGGGGTTCTATCTCTAGGTTCTCCAATGTGGGCCAGTGCTCCCTCTTATGGATGACTGTGAGCATCCACTTCTGTGGGAGTCAGCTATATCAGGTTCCCTTCAGTAAACACTTGCTGTCCTATGCAATAGTGTCTGAGTTTAGTGACTGATTATGGGATGGATCCCCGGTGGGTTAGTCTCTGTATGGTCCATCCTTTCATCTTAGCTCTAAACTTTGTCTCTGTAACTCCTTTCATGGGTATTTTAAAATCAGATGATATACTCCACTTATAATATTTTTATCTAACAAAGACAATACATGCTATAATTTCTAAATCAAAGAGAAAACAAAGAGGCAGATTCTAATAATAAAAAGATAGAGAATATGGATGGAATAGATAACTTGAAGTGGACTCCCTGGCATGAGAAAGAGGTAACACTTAAGACAGACTTGATTGTGGGATTAAGAGAACTTCTAGTGAAGAAAAATTAAGCGATTGGGAGTCTCTTGAACTTAATTCCCTCACTGTTATAAACAGAGTTTGCTTTCTATGCTTCTAAAGGACACACTAATAATTCCTTATATATTATGTGCATGAAGGCATTCCTAGAAATAATATTAGTCATATCTCCAAGACACAAATGTTGACAAAGTGAAGAGCGAACACCAGGAGTTTACTCAAAGTTGCATGTCACTGAGTAATAACAATTTAAATAAAATGAGTTCTTAAAGCACTGGATTAATTATTGATGTTTGACCTCTGAAGAAAGAATTGTAATTATTTCCACTTTATAGATGAGACAACTAGAGACAGATGAAAACACTGCTCTAATGATATAAGAGTTTTAGGTTAGAAGAGTTGAAAAGATAAATTTAATTTGATCTAAATCTAAAGACAAAATTGGGAGATCTAAGTAGGCCTGTGGGGTGTCCCTTTAATACCTGCTTTAAATATACATCTATTAAACTCAACAATAGCCACTGGATACATGCTTGTTCTCCAATCCAGAACATTGTATTCTCCTGTGTTATGAGTAACAGTTGACATGGATTGAGTTAGCCAGCCTTCTGCTAAGTGCATTGTATCCTGAGACACAGTCAATGATACTTGGCCCGAATGCCTTTGTCTTTTACTATTATGGAATATCTCAGTTAGCCAGTACTCATGGAGTGGCCTGTGTCACTCCTGGGCTGTGGAAAGGAAAAACCCATGTCAGTGGCCCCAACTTTCCTTTCTTTTGCTGCACCAAAGTAGGGAACTCTAGTCCAGATGGCCAAGCCAAGGGACTCCTGCAGTTTGAAATGTTATACAGCTTCAAGGAAGCCAGTAGCCCTAGAATCTATGTCGACATATGACAGTGTTAAACTTTTTGCTGTGTTGAGTCATAGCTTCTCAGCATACCACAGTATATCCTGATAGGTAACATCTATAGGACTTTCTTAATCCTCCCTACACTCTTATGACTGTTAAAAAGTTCAGGGAACGCTAACACCCTTAAAGGTCTGTGAGGGTTCAGGGTCAGATTGGGTAAAATCAGCCAGCTTTGTGCAGAGACCACACAATTGCCTGTCATGTTCTCCAAAGTGTCTACAGTCACTAGGAAGGCACAAACTGTGGTGCTCTGAAATTTATAAACAATGTGTTTTGATTTACACAGTTTTTTTTTAATTTTAATATGACAAGTATTTGCTTAAATTCCATTGAGCCAAAGCTACTAAAACCAGAAACAAGCTTCCACCATACTCAATCTTCTGTCAAGAATTTCTAATGTTGCATACTTAGAAACTGATTGGAGTGAAAACAGCATATAAAAAGGCTGCCTCAAAATTAGAAAGCTTCTAACTTTAGCCTGCTATAGATAACACAAACAAAACATATTGCTCAACTGAAGGATGAGAATAGAGCAAATTATTTCAATTTTATGGAAACATTCCACTGAAATAAAATGAAGAGGTAAAGCAAGACAGTGAAAGGATTGGCCTCATCAGTAGAAAACTAGTGACAGTAAATAATGATCTCTAGAGATAAATTTGTTTTTTAATGAGTGAAGGATTTATTTTATGATGAATAAATGTTAAGCAATAGAAAAAAGTGTATCTAGAGAGAGAGAGAGAGGAAGAGGGCAAAGGTTGAGAGAAAGATTAGTTGCTTTTTGCCACACAGTTCATAATGAGGATGATTAGAGGAAACCATAATTGATTACTAATATTTCTCACACTAAACAGAAGAGGAGTTATGCAGAATTAATCTGTGAAGTTACAATAAAATAGATGATGATAAATACAGAAGGGAATTCTCAACATAGACCCAAAGAGAATTTTAAAAAAAGAAATCATTTAGTGATATATATATATTTTTTTTGCCTTTTACTACTAAGGGCATAATAATACTTAGCTTTTAGAAATGCACCAAAAATGTAATATTGATTATTCTGAATGTTTACACAGGGCTCTCTAGGCATCAACCACCACTGTGTGTGTGTGTGTGTGAGTGAATTGACTTATTTAATCTTCACAGCATGTATTATCCTATTTTCTTTTCTATTTTTTGAAAATGTTGAAGTTCATCAAGGAAAGTGATTTATGGAGAAACAGATAGGAAGACAGATAGATGATAATGTGAAAATAACAATTATACACTTCCATATGTGGGTGTGGGCTCCATCCCCACGGGGTGAGAACTGCCTATTATATCATTTCCCAAGTAAAATAATTGAGACACAGAAATTTTAATTTTTTTCCAACTCACATGGGCAGAAGTAGACTAGAGTGAGGGGCTCCAGCATCTGCGTTGGTTTTTGGTCACCACTCGGCTTATGTCTGTCCCAACCCAGTGCTTAGTGTTTGAGTGGAGAGAGACATTTTTCAAACTTATCTCACCATTGTAAAACAAGCAATCAACCTAAATTCAGAAAATCTGAATGTTATTGCTACCAACGACAGAGGAGCTTCCACCGGAGTTCTTCTCTGTTAAAAATTCCTGACTCATGTACCACATACACTATACAAGATTACTATCTGAGTAAACAAGTAACAGAGAATAGTGTTTGATGAATTGCTAAATGTTCTCCATCTATGATGCTGGTATGGGATCTATGTGAAAACTGAGAGTTTCTCATGCCACTTAAAAATGCAGTAGTCAACTTTGCTTCTGTAACAAAGAGACATAAACCAAATGGCTCAAGTAACCAAGTTTTTGTTTTGGTTTTTGTTGTGGTTTTGGGTTTGAATTTGAGTTTGTTTTTTCCTCAGAGATCTAAAGGCAAGGAGACTGAGAAGGCTAAGTTAAGTTCCAGGGAGGGTTTTCTTTATGTCTTGTAAATGATTTTGCATCAACCTCTCATGAGGAAAAAAAAATTATAAGCCTCTGGTGTCTTCTCATAAAGAGAATCTTCTCATAATCTCAACATAATCTCATAATCTCAAACCCAGTCACATCCCAAGTCTACTCTCTCAATTCTACTTCATCAAGGGTTTCAGCTTCAATATATGAATTTGAGGGCACCAATGATAAGTTCCATGACATTATATTTACATTGATCAAGGAATCTGGGAGACTGGTTTGAAGACATAGAGAAATGTTGTCCTTCTGAAGTTGGTACTGACCAAATGTTTGGTGAGACCAGGTTGTCTCAAAAGAGAAAACATATGATTTGATTCTACATGCAGGTTCCATGGAATTGAAAGTGTTTTGCAAAAGGGGGCAGAGACATTTAAAGAAAAATCAGAAAACAGCGATTTATGAGCCACTTCTTCATAATGGATAAATCTGGCATCCTTACTCAACAAATCCAAGATCTAATCTTTAATTCCCTAGTTGGGATGACTTTGACCAGTTCATTTATCCTAAGTCAAATGTACTGATAAAAAGCAACTAGTGTGAGAGATTATTGCAAGAACTGAGTACATATGTACATGTAAAGCTTTACAACATATTATTGTCTACTACTGAGAAATGACTTGACTCTTCCAATATTTAGCTTATTACTTTACTAGATGTTGAATACCTATGATGTGATAGGCATTTTTCTTATATTGCATGTTTTTTTCCTGTAGAAATATAATTCATATATACTTATTCATTTATTTTTCATTCATTGACTCAGCCATTTAGTAAATAACAATGCAACACATTTTTATGGCCGCCCTCCTTTGTGTTGCTAGGGTGCTCTGCCCAGATGCTCCTCAGTGTTTGCAGCTCCTAGAGGTGTTCTAGAAACTGCACATTCAAACATTGCCAGTTAATCTTCTTTTCCTATATTTCTGCTACTTCAGCTTTTTGACACTGATTTTTTAACATCCATATTTCCAATTACTGCCTCTGTATCACACCTGGGAGGTTTCTAAGACTCACTAAACACGCGAAGCAGTGAATTGTGGATATGCAATCTCAGCTCACTTACTCTCCATTCAAACTTTCAGCAACTTTTTCAGCTGCTTAAACAAAAGCTCTAAATCATCCTCTACTCTGTTCTTGTCTCACACTTGTATCCTGGGAGCCTGGCTTTCAGAATCTACTTAGGACTTGTTTCTATCATGTCTGACCTAATCCAAGTCTACTGACTTCTTCCATGTGCATCATTGCTAAACAGCTTTGAGTTCTTTTGTTTCTACACTTGCCTCCCTGAAACATACTCAGTCTTTCAGGGCAATTCATTTTAAGCATCTCCATTAGTGCAATAGGATCGATTTCGTTTTGTTTATTTTATTAGTATGCTTACATGCAAGTTAAAAAATTGGACAACTGAGTTAAAATCTATCTATGACACTTTCTAAATAGTCTCACTGAGTAATTTAAAGATACCGCGAAGAAAATGGGAGAGAAAATATATAATGACATGTATAGTGTATAGGAAAAACTCAAATCTGTACACACACACACACACACACACACACACACACACACACACATCCCCATGCAAAGAGTGAAGGGTGAAAGCCTGAAATTCTTAGTAGCAAGTATAGGGCACGTGGACCATGCCACCAAAAGAGCTGGCCTGGAACTGGTTGGATTAAGCAAGTTCAAACCCTAGAAATGTCAACATTGAATTTTCAATCCCATTCTGAGACTGGCAGCGGTGGGAATAACTTCCTCCCTATTTTTGTCCCTGCCTCAGAGCATGTACCCTACCATTTCACGACCAGTTTGTCACAGAGAGTCAGCACCTGAAATTCTTCCTCGTGTAAATAGAGCATCATCAGAATCTTAGACTCAGCCAATAGAACAAATTTACTCCCCGAATCCCACCTCACTTCCTGAGCTTCATATAGTGTATGTCCCCATGTAATAAAGGACACAAACTATTTCACCATGGTTCATCTGAGACTGGCTGTTTTTGCTGAACTATAACACTTGGGGAAAGACACCACCTCCAAGCACTCATTGTTGGACATTTGAACACGCTTGCATGGTCAGCTTCCCATTGCTTGCAGAGGATCACATCAGAGCTCATCCCTTGGGGCTGCCTGAATATCTTTAATCCCTTTCTAAGATCTGTAACACTAGTCCAGCATTCCTGGCCAGACCAAAGTTCTGCAGAGCCCATTCATCCTGGACTCTGCTTGACCCCTCTTGGCCTGGCTTGCAGCCTTGTCTGACACAGGGAGAATTGGACCAGGGACCTCACCTGTTCCAGAATTCTCCCAGAACTCTCTGAGCTGGTATAATGGTTGGTAGTATTCAGACACCATGAGAGGAGAGGCAAAACTCAGAACCACGAGCAAGTTTCCAGATATCATGGTGAATCAAGATAGTAAAAGTAGAATTGTTTATATAAAATATTAGATTAAAATTTATATATCCAAGTCCAGATTGTTAAAATAAAAGTACTTTGCAAAGAGTCTGTTGGCTCCTCTTTGGGTAATGGCTTGGGCAATACACGATACAGGATGAAAGGGAATGAATATTCTCCAAGCTTAAGCTGAGCGTTCTTGGGCATATACAGAACACTTCTGTTGCAGATGGAAGACAAGCAGAGACAAAATGTTAGACTCCTAAAAGCGGGTCTCAATAGACAAACAGGTGATGCTCCAGTAGTTCATGTGGAAATTAATTATATGAAATTCATGACATTTTCCCCCACAAAAATGTTGTTATTCGCAGTAGTGTTGTGAGCAATGTGAGTATCCCATGGCCAACACATAAATGCTTACTTAACTCATAATGCAACTGAGTTTGCTGCTCAGAGGAAAATAATATTCTCATGCAATGTGTAATGAAAGAACACAGGAAAAAAAACCTATAAGCTTGAATAAAAAAACAGAGTCTTATTTCTCTTGAGGGCTACTACTGAGTGAGCACACTTAATTAAAAGAGGATGAAGGAACAGAGGAAGGTGTTGAGGGAGGGAAAAAAGGACTGCTAAAAACTCACATGGGTTTTAGATGTGAGCAGTTTTGGTAATTGTCTTATTTCACTTGGACACAGAAGTCACTATTTTCCCTTGAGATAGCAATATCTATTTGTAGTATTTCTTTTGTTTATTGGCATGACATTTATCATTGTCTTGCAAATTTTCAATACAAAGCATGAAAGAGAAAAAATATAAAATAAAATTTTGTTTAAGAACTTGAAGGAAAGAGAGAGAGAGAGAGAGAGAGAGAGAGAGAGAGAGAGAGAGAGCAGAATTAATGAGTCTATGTATCTTTGAAAAGAACAGTTAAAAGGAGTTAGTAAAGAAAACAAAAGGGATCACACTGTGTATTTTGCTTTGGGCAGATGATTCACTCCAGAGGTAACTATGGACCTTCTTGTGGCTATTAGTGTAAGACAGGATAAAAAACACTGATGTCTAACTGAGTAGCTTCCTTGAAAGTCTTTCTCTTTAATCAGCTTCATGAGGGTACACTGCAATAAACTGATGTAGTAAATTCAATATTTTAATCGTTCATACATTTTCTTTAGCTTTCTGGTATATGCAGTCCTAACTGAGGTTAAAGGTACCAGATGATCACTGGTTTTGGCTAGAAAAACAAAGCACAAGGCCAGGAGGATGCCACAGTGGAAGAAATACTGAAAGAAGCAAGGAAACAAAAGTCCCATTTTGTCTTTTGTGGAATAATCTAGCATTTAAAAATTAATGCTTTCCAATTTCACATTTAATACATTTTCATCTGTGTGCAATGCTGCTAAGAGTGCTACCAGGATGTTATCTGTAGAGACAGAGCCATGCCACTAGGGAGACCATGACTAAAAAGCATATTCTACAGCACTTGGCTCACACGGATGGTGTTTTCACATACAACCCTTCATTTCTATTTGCCTCCCGTTTCTTAACTGTGAAAAGTCATTGTGAACATTACAGGGGTATATGTGTACAAAGATCACATGTTAAGTCCAACATATGGTGACTAGTCAATAAGTGTTAGCTATTATAACTCACACCAAGCAAATATTTTGACATGCAGTTCCTTTGTCTGCCAGAAATTAGATTTTAGTTTCAAGAATATTGGAATACATTTAACGTCAAACTATGCCAAGTATATATTGATTTTCTCATGTATTTTAGATGGAATATTTTAGAGATTTATAGCATTTCAAGGTCATTTTTTGCTGACCAACAGATGTCAATATTTATTACACTCTTGAAGAATGTCTATCATGTTATCATAAAATTTGTCAGAAGGTTAAAGTTTTGCTGTTGCATTTTAATTTGCAAATTGCTGATAAAAGGTTTTATGAATAGAACTTGTTCTCTGAAAGCTATGATGACTAGCCATGACAGAAGCTGTGTTGCTTCTAGAAGCTTCCATAGTGCTCCTTCAATGGCACTCATCACTCCCTTTGTTCACCTGTATTTTCAAGTCTATAATACATAAACTGTAGAGGAATTTTAATCCAGGAAGATGGATGTTCTGGCAAGGAAGCACATCCAGTGTTCTTCAAGATCTATGGAGTCTATGTGATCCGGCTGGAATGCAGACACACTCTGGATTACAGGATGATCTGACTAGAATACTGACATGTTCTTATTATACACCTTTAATCCATAACAATGAGGATTAGTTTGTAGAAGGAAGCAGCCATGTTTGAAAGTGATGTTTAACTGAGAAGCAGACAAAGTGACAAATCAGAGAAAGATTTGATATAATGCTTCAGAGATAGGATACGCCCGACTCCTATGAGAAAGAGAGAAAGGAGAGACAACTTTAGAGCAGTGCACGGTGTGTGTGTGTGTGTGTGTGTGTGTGTGTGTGTGTGTGTGTGTGTGTGTGGCAGTTTTACCAAGAATGTTTTACAAAGACAGAATAAGGAGAAAACAAGCTAAACACAGGTGGAGACAGAATGAGCCAGGAAAGAAGGACACAGAAGATTAGAACATATTTCCATAGTTAGTAATCAAAAGAAGGTGGATTTAATCAGTCAGCTTGGAAAGGAGTTTTGAGCCAGGACAGTAGAGTTGAACCAGCCAGAGTTCAGAATCAACTAGAAAGGGTGAGTTTATTCAACAGTAAGCCTCTAAGATGACAATTACATCTGCGGAATAAAAAGTTACTTTTACAGTAAGATAGATTGCGTTTCTCTAGCTGGTGTATACTTGTGCCTCAAGTTCAATAATGTAAGATGTATCAAACTTGCTAAAAATCCCCATAGTCTCCAGATTCACTATCGAATATGTTTAAGACATTTGTTTCCCAAAGTTTTATTAGGTATAAGGCTATCCTTAATTCTTCAAAGCACATAGTCAATAAATATTAATAAGGTCCTTTCCTTTGCTATCTAAACCATGTTTAGGGATATATATGCTTATGGTCAAAGTCTCTCAACTATAAACAACTCTCATAGACTAACATGCATGCTCCCCCCACAAAAAAACAAAGCTACATGTGAACCATTACATCCCTATACCTCTGGTTTTATTTTATAGCCAGGTTGCTCTGTGATATGGAGTAATGTGGGTGATACAGGTATTATCTTTGGGTTTGTAGATCAGTTCCTGGCACACATGAGCATTCATTACATGTTGTTTCTGTTTGCTTACCACAATATCTACATTTCGATTAGCCTGATCACTGACTGTCCCTGTTCATCTCACTCCTGGATAATAGCATGTTTTAGCATGCAAAAGTGCATACTACAGCTGACATATTAAAAATATCCTAAAGAAGTGTTCTGACAACCCTGATATTCCACCTCACACCAGTCAGAATGTCTAGGATCAAAAATTCAGGTGACAGCAGATGCTGGTGAGGATGTGGAGAAAGAGGAACACTCCTCCATTGCTGGTGGGATTGCAAGCTGGTACAACTCTGGATATCAGTCTGGCGGCTCCTCCGAAAACTGGAAATAGTACTACCAATTGTCCCAGAAATACCTCTACTGGGCATATACCCAGAAGATGTTCCAACTAGTAATAAGGACACATGCTCCACTATGTTCATAACAGCCTTATTAATAATAGCCAGAAGCTGGAAAGAATCCAGATGTCCCTCAACAGAGGAATGGATACAGAAAATGTGGTACATTTACACAATGGCATACGACTTAGCTATTTAAAACAATGAATTTATGAAATTCTTGGGCAAATAGATATATCTGGAGGATACCATCCTGAGTGAGGTCACTTGATATGAACTCACTGATAAGTAGATATTAGCCCAGAAACCTAGAATACCCAAGATACAACTCCCAAAACACAAGAAATTCAAGAAGGAAGACCAATGTGTAGATACTTCATTCCTTCCTAGAATAGGGAATAAAATATCCATGGAAGGAGTTGCTGAGACAACTAAGATGGAGGATGGAGCTAAGATGAAAGGATGGACCATCCAGAGACTGCCCCACCCAGGGGTCCATCCCATAATCAGCCACCAAACGCAGACACTACTGCATATGCCAGCAAGATTTTGCTGAAAGAACCCTGACATAGCTGTCCCTGTGAGGCTTTGTCAGTGCCTGGCAAATACAGAAGTGGATGCTCACAGTCATCTCTAGGAAGGAACACAGGGTCTCCAATGTAGGAGATAGAGAGAATACCCAAGAGCCAAAGGGGTCTGCAACCCTATAGGTGGAACAACAATATGAACTAACCAGAACCCCCAGAGCTCATGTCTCTAGCTGCATATGTATTAGAAGATGGCCTAGTCAGCCATTATTGGGAAGAGAGGCCCCTTGGTATTGCAAACTTTATGTGTCCCAGTACAGGGGAATGCCAGGGCCAAGAAGTGGGAGTGGGTGGGTAGGGGAGCAGGGCAGGGGGAGGGTATAGGGGACTTTTGGGTTAGCATTTGAAATGTAAATGAAGAAAATATCTAATAAGAAAGTGTTCTGATAAACTATTCTGTTGTTTTTTGTTTGTTTGTTTGTTTTGGGTTTTTGTTGTTTTGGGTTTTTTTGTTGTTGTGTTTTATTTTGTCTGTTTCATTTTTGTTCTTATTCTTCATGGCTCATATATAAGTTCATACAGATGAGGAGTGTCCTAATTAGAGTTACTATTGCTGTGTTGAAAGACTATGACCAAAAGCAAATTGGGAATAAAAAGGGTTTGTTTGTATTATTCTTCCATATTACTGTTCATCACTGAAGGATGTCAGGATAAGCAGGGCAGAGACATGGAGGCAGGAACTTTTGGAGAGGCCATAGAAGGGTTCTGCTTACTGGCTTGTGCCTCTTGCTTTGCACAGCCTGCTTTCTTATAGCACTCAGGACCACAAGCCTAGGGATAGCACCATCCACAATGGGCTTCTTCCTTTTCAGTCATTTGTTAAGAAAATGCCCCACAGGCTTGCTTGTAGCCTGATGTTGTGGAAACATTATCACTTGAGATTCTCTACTCTTAGATGATTATAGCTAGTATCAAGTTGACTTAAACTAACCAGCACAAGAAGTATGCTTGCTTCTTTAGCTACTATTTGCAATGTGCACACTATTAAATATGACAACACAAAAATCAATAACAGAGTTACCATGGGTTGAAATATAGCATGTCAGAAATTTTGTTTTCAGAATTTTATTTTTTCATAACTTAGGAAATCATACATTATAAAGTAATTGCAGTTCTGACTATTTTCCCAGGCCTAGATATTAAAGTTTATGTTTTTGTTTCAACTCTCTTTCTCTCTCTCCCCGTGTGTGTGTGTGTGTGTGTGTGTGTGTGTGTGTGTGTGTGAAATTAGACAGACAACTGTGATAAAGGTGCAGTGGATGCTGGAGGAGCAATGATGTGGAACTTATGACATGAGATCAGAATGGTACCTGAGGATGGGAGGACATTGATGATACAGGGATAGGCAGATGGAAGAGAAGCCAGGAGGTCAACAGGAACAAAATATGGATGAAATTTTCAAGATGAAACTCATCTGTTGAATGTTAACTTTAATAACCAGGGTGAGGTGGCAGACAATTTTAATCCCATTACTCAGGAGGTAGAAGCAGGTGAATCTCTGTGAATTTAAAGTCACCTGGTCTGCATAGTGAGTTCCAGGACAGCCATAGCTATCTATCTAGAGAGACTATCAAATAAATAAATAAATAAATAAATAAATAAATAAATAAATAAATAAATGTGATAAGAGTAGATGAGTCTGGAGAAAAAGATAAGAAACAAACTGAATCTTAAATAGACCAATTGCAATTCATTGTGAAGAACATTTGCATATAAAAATGTTTGGAAAAAGTGGTATATTGTGTGACACACCGAAGCTTCCATGGTGAGATGATTTGTTTTAATTATTTATATCATTTTTTTCTTCTGCTGGGAAGGTTGAAGGACAGAGGACAGATATGAAGAAATAGGGAGAGGAGAGGGAAAAAATTAATATTTTTTAAAAAAAGTAATTGAGGGTGTATTTGTTCATGAATCCTCTAAATTGGAAGTCTCCAAGCACAATAACCTAAATGGTGGGTGGAATATGAAAAGCCAATACTCCTTTCCAGAAAGTTTGAGGAATACTTGCTGTACTTAAATATCGGTGCAACTAATGCTGGCTTAGTCATTTATCTTATGGATGGAATATTCTAAATCTGTGGTTCACTGTACCTTATTCCTCTGTAGGGTCATTAATGGAATGAGTGACCTAAAGGATCTGCCTTTTTCTGCTTCTCAATCTCTCTAGCACATCAGTTACTTATGTTCTTCTTCCGGCCTTGGAATCTGTAAGCCATGAGCAGGTTTTCTCTGCTTAGTAGCTTGACAATCCAAGCATGGAAAGAAACACAAAGGTGATTCTGACAGAAAGAAAAACCATTTCCCCCAATATTTGTTTTTGCATTAAAAAACAAAAGCAAGCAAAGAAATCTGGGCTTTAGATATTAGTTGGTTCAGAGCCCTCAGACAGGAAGGACTATGACCAAATCTTCAATCTTTTCAAAGGCCTTCTGATCTGGTCAAGTAAGTCGGGATATTTACATTTCACAAGCAGGAAGAAATACTAGTAAAGTGCTCTAGGAAACACTGTTTTACCATTTACAATACAATACAAAAAAAAAAAANTTATGCATATTTGACAATCAAGGGAGATAACCCACATAGGCATATCCTCCCATCCTCACCCCACCTACCACTCTCTTTCTCTGTTAAATAACCAGAGCAAAAATACAAAAATCTAAAGTAGTTACTTTACGATAGTATTTGAATTGATAACAAACTTTATATTTTAGATTTCACAAAACAAAGAATAAATAGTTTATGGAGTGGGGTTGAAAAATTAAATCAAGTAGTATCTTAAAAGGCTCTATTAAATAAGATATTGATATTAAAATTGATGCTAAATAGGAACACATGTGTATGAAGTCCCTAAATACTGAATTATCTTTTCCTCCAGATTCTACTAATGAAAAAAAAAATCTATTGCCTTAAGAATGTTTTGTATGCTAAGACCAGTCTAAATTTAGAGCTGTGTTTGTCCCCTAGATCTGTTTCTTATGATTCAGCAGTCCTTTTGTTAGTGTGTTGGAGCCGTGCATATTCATTTCCTTCTTACTGTGGATGATTTGACCTCCTTTTCCTACTTTCCTCTCTCTCCCGCTTCCTCTCTTAACCCCCTCACACACACCGACACACAACACATAGACACACAGACACACAGACACACACACACACACAGACACACACACACACACACACACACACACACTTGCCCCACCTCTGTAATGCTAGAATGACAGGTTTTGTGTCATTATGTTCAGCTTTTTTTGTTGTTTGTGTCTATTTTAAAACAAAATAAGCCGGGCATGGTGGTGCACACCTTTAATCCCACACTCAGGAGGCAGAGGCAGGCAAATTTCTGAGTTCAAGGCCAGCCTGGTCTACAGAATGAGTTCCAGGACAGCCAGGGCTACATAAATAGAACAGTCTGAGCTGAACTTAGGAGTAATTGAAGTCATTGCAGTATTGAAATTATATCTCCCATTTAGTTTATCATATGAACTCACTACCCTGTCCTACCTCAGACCTGTATCAAAGGCATTGAGAATGTTTCAGAGGGAGATCAGCAGCTGTAACCCAGAAGAGTAATCATCAAAGAAGGAAAAAAAAACCTAATTGTATGGGGAACTTGGACTAAGAACATCATTATTACTGTCCATCACTCAATCAATGATTTTAATAAATGAAGTGTTCAAAAGCATTCAGTGAGCTCGCTTAGGGGTTGACTGACATAAAAAGCAACTTCGATGATTACATCTCTCATTAGCTCATTTATAACGTGGGTACACACTCGGATAATCTTTACAGGTAAGTTAATTTTAAAAAGATCATTAGAAATGCATTTTATGTTTCTTTGCAGCATTTCCCTAGTTAAGTTACTCCTTTGGAGCTTATGAAATATTTTAATTGTACAAAGACATGTGAGCCCACTTGAGTTTCATGAAAGCTATGACATGAACACGCCCATCCCAGTGGAGATCAGGTCTCAGGAAAGCTGCACATCTCCATACATAACTTGCAAGCAGCTCTAACAAAGTCTCCTCCCAGCAATCTTCTGCTGCATTCTTGAAATGCATCTTAAGAATGAGGCATGGTGAGGTTCCCTAGGATCATCCTATACGTCATAGTTCTCTGAAGCCCTGTAAATTCTGTGATCTTCCTTATTCTTAGACTCTTCCTACCTCCTCCTGGGAGGAACTGTTTCAACTCTAGAGGCCTAGGTGTGCAACATATACATTCTCTACTCCATTTTAAGTAAAAATTAGAAGTCTGTAATGAATTTATTTACCTACTTAATTATACTTATATCTCTATAGGATATTTTTTTGTTTTGTTTTGTTTTTTTTGTTTTTACGAGACAGGGTTTCTCTGTGTAGCCCTGGCTGTCCTGGAACTCACTCTGTAGACCAGGCTGGCCTTATCTATGAGTGAATGATTAATTGTAAGCAAATCCTCATATTTGATATACATGTTGAATTGCATAATTAAATTTACTTAGATGCATTACTCCTAGATTCTATACTGGGTTCTTTGAAAATTTTTACATATGTTTCGTCATTAAATATGAAAACAAAAGGGAATGAATGTGAATTTACCCATAAGTAATCCACCCTATCCTGCCTTTCTATATTTTTGTGTGCAATGAATGTAAGCAATTTGTATTCTCACTTTTCCCTTCAAAAGGCATTCCTGCATTTGAGCATGTGAAAGACTAGAATTGTCTGCCAGGGCAATTACATTTGAATCTAAGTTTTAATGTCTTGCTTTTGTTCTTCTGGCAGCGAAATAATATATAGCAAATGATGACTAGGTATTTCTATGTGAACAGTTTTTAATTTTTACATTCTGATGTTCCTTATATATTACATTTACTAGGAATGTATTATACAAGCTTAGGTGATTATATTAAATCTGATAAGAATAATTAAACAAAACATCAACTCTTTCAGATGTTAAGCTTATTCTATATGGCCAACTGATTACAAAGCTTCTAATACATTTTCACAAATGACTTTAAATTTGATGCTTGGATTGCACAATTATTTGCTTATATGGAATTAACCTATTCACAGTGGCTGAATAGTCCATTCAAATAGTTTTTAAAATGGAGAGAGAATATTATGCATAATAGTTTCAGAGAAAGATACAGACAATTAAGTATAAATTTAACTTAGTAATTGCTTAAATGTTCAAAGGCTCAGTGACCCAATGAGGAATTAAAAAATAGATTCATGGGCCTCATATATCTATCTACTATGCAAGACTTGGTGAAGTACAGTTTAGAAATTTGCATTTCTAGAGAACCTGCCCAGAAGACTGTGATATATAAATGTGTTTGGGAAGCACACAATAATCACTTAATTCTTCATATTATAAATGTCCAAATGAAAAGATTAAAGGAACCACAATACACTAAGCTGCCCAGAAAAATATGGTAAGAATATCTACTGCATGAAAATCTATTTTCAAAGCATTATTTTTTATACTTGTTTTGTTTTCCTACAAATGCAGAGTGAATTCATTTGGAAATTTCCAGCTCTCCACTTCATTTTGCTGCCTAAGGCACATAGTAAAAATCTATGTTCTGATTCTAGTGGGGTATGCTCGACAGAGCTGGGAGTATTGCCAGACAATAAGAAGAAAGTAAATAGGTTGGAAGAAAAGTAATAAAGGTGAAAAATTGTTAGATTCGTTCAGTAAATGTTTATTGCTAGATATTTTTTCAGTGATTTTTCTCATTTAAATTTCAGAAAACTCTAAAGGACATGCAGTTCTTAATTGTTAAAGAAAATATTAAGATCATATAGAATTACACCACTTGAAGTACACAGGATCTAGGGAAAATATTTAATAGCTATAGAATTGCCCAAGTTCATGGCCAAGAAATGGACTCTGTACTTTTGATGGTCTGTATGTTGAATGGCTTAGTACAGATTCTGGGGAGTAGTTCATATTGAAACAGGGAAACAAATCCCCATACAGGCCAAAAACCTGAAACTCTAATATATAATTTATTGCATACCTTGCCTACTATCATAAGTAAATGAGCTATCCTTTTCTCTTATAACCACCTCCAATTCATATTTTGAATCCCCTTTCTCTTTGCTAGCGACTTACAATAACTATTTTAACATGTTCATATTAAATTCTTTGTTGTTTTAATAAAAACTAAACCACTATAAAGAAGACAAAGTTCGGAAGTGCCGCAAAATGAGAATCAGAAAAATGTAACAGTTACAACAAAAAAATATGTTGCAAGTAACTACACTAGTAAAATATATCAGCCACATGAAATGATAGAATGTTTACAATAAAAGTCAGAGACCATCAAATGAATATATAACTTAGAGTAAAACATCAGCTTTTACATAGTTTAAAAACATGTCATCCCCACTGGCAATGGGCAAAAAGATACTTTGATGGTGGTGTTCTTATATCAGTCAGGGGTGGAGCAGATGGCAGCCCTTTGTTCATCCTAGCCTGATGCCTGGCTTGGTGGCCAAAGCTGTTTTATGTCTAGGACATAACAAATCAAATCAAATCCAGTCAGGATGACAGAGTTCTGCCATGTCACACAGTGTGAACTGGGAAGGATGTCCACAGGTTTATTACCAAGCAGTGCAACATGGGAGGAAGGCAGACAGGCTTGTAGACCTGTAGATTCCATGCCACCCACAGACCTGCCCTCCTATGCTTGACACAGGCAACCATAGATATTCCCTTGTCTGAGGATGTCACCAGGGTCCAACCAGCCACATGGCCAGTCTGCAGCAGGAGCCACCACACTGTGTGAGGAGATGGTGGACAGATGGGCAAGAAAGACATGTGGAGCAGCGGAAACATTTTGAAGATAGTTGGAACTCGAGAAATGAAGGTGGCCTGTTGATAGTGGGCGGCCCTTTTTATGAGGGCCATGGTGAAGTCCCAGCCAGATGCGCCTCTCTTATTTGTGTGTCTGGATTTGTGGCTATGCAGCAGCTGAGATCAAGGTCAATGTCTGTGGACCACATAACCCACCTGGGACCACATGCATGCCTGGGGGCTTTGGAAAATAGGCCCTACCTCCTCACTGGCTGCAACCTCACTGGCCTACCTCCCACCAGCAGCAACACTCTGGAGAATGGGCCTGATGTTTGCCCAGATCAGCTCAGTGGAGTTTTGTGTGAACAGCTCCAAGAGTATGCATGTGAGAAAGCTGACCTCACCACGGGTGTCAGGGTGATGCCACTACTCCTGCTACATTTGGGAAAACTGCCCACAGGGTCATGAGCTCAAGAGAGCTATCCCTGCCATCACCAGCTGCAGAAATTGGAGGAGTGGGTCTTGTACCTCCCCTAGGCAACACAGTGGAGCTGGCCCTGGTGACAAAGGCAAGGGTGAGCCAGCCTGGAGGATGTGAGAACAGAAGAGCTGGTCCAGCCACTCACAGGCTGCAACACTTGGAAGAGGGGGCCGCATTCCTTACAGGTCAACACATTGGAGGCCTGGGTGCAGGTGAGCCAACTGAAGGGCATGAGAGCAGGAGGGCCGACCATATCTTCTGAAGACAGTATTGGGTGGCCTAGCTAAAGCAGTGCTAGAGAACTGCCCTGGTGGTACAGACAAGGGAGAGCCTATAGGTTGACCAGGTAAGCTACCACCTAGGCCTAGATCCAGGGCTCTGAGTTGTCCTACTGTAAAATCTGTATCATCTGTGAGTTATTAGGGCACAAGAAAAGACAGTTTTGCTAATACAATGCTGCAGAATCTTGATGACACTGGGCAATGACAGGATAACCAGGGGAAGAGCCAGTGACAATCCAAGATTGATGGTGTCACAGAATCCAGAGATCCTGAACCAGACCAATGACTACAGTTTGCAAGTGAAGATGTGTCTACAGAGAGATATACTGTGGCACACATTGCTTTGTGATGCTACAGTTTTCACAATGAGATGCTGTGTGTGTGTGTGAGTATGTGTGTGTGTGTGTGTGTGTGTGTGTGTGTGTGTGTGTGTGTGTGTTTGTTATTTTGGGAGTACATTAAAGGACAAATGATGAATATGAGGATATGGAAAAATGAGTGAGACTGAAGTACATGATGGGAAACTCACAAAGAATCAATACAAACATCTTTTCCTTTTTAAAAAAAGTGATGTGAAGTGATAGCAAGAAAATAAAGACATCAAAATAAAGAGGATAAATTCAGTTGGTTTAAAATATTAACTGGAAGCAAAGGAGATTACATGAATAAGCACAAATTAACGATGAATATATATATATATATATATGTATATATATATATATATATATATACATATATATATATATATATTTGACTAACTGTACAAATATATATATATATTTGACTAACTGTACAAAGCTATTTTAGATAAATTTTGTTATATAAACAACAATAAAATTTGATATAATTGAATTTTTAAAATGTATATACTCTATTGAACAACAATGGCAACAAAAAAGCAAATTAGTACATTTTGATATCACAGGTAGATAAAAATAATTTTACAATCTGGGATATAAAGTATTAATTTTCTTTGTATGTATCGGTTATAAATTAACATAAATTTGGTGGCAAAAATTTTTAATTAAGGCTGCACAGGCTCTGTTCTTTGATTATGAGATTATTATAAAATAATAAAATACATAATGACTAAATTTATGTGGAAACTTTAACTGAACATATAAGCCAAATAAAGATAACAAAAATAGTATTTATAGTTGGGAGGTAGGTGATTGAAACCAGGAAGGAACCTTCTGTTATTCCTCTGCTAAGTAGATATAGTACTAAACTCACTCTTAAAGAGTAATCATTATAATCACAGATCCACGCATCTCAGCCCTCATCAGAGAAGCATCTATTTGCAGTAGATGTTGATTAACACAGAGACTCACAACTGCTCAACATGCATAAAAAGGCTACAGAATATTCACCCCTAAATCAAACATATAACCTATATGTTAGGAAGTAGAACAAGTCTACAAGCTAGTAGAGATTGGTGACGACAAGGAAATCCTACCTTCTGAACACATCAGGGACATTCCATGTAAGAACTCACAGCAGTTATGACAAGCTGCATGCACAAAACTTGCCCATGGCCAAGCAAGACTAAATCCCAGGATGGAGGGGACACTTGAGTATTAAGCCCTCTCTCTCCCTAGCCAAGGAGCTATTAACAGTTATCAGCTGCTGGGAAGGAGGAGGACAGTCTTCTCTAAGAGTGTAACCTTTAATATGTTGTATGACTATGCCCCAATAGAGGGGAACGCCAGGGCCAAGAAGTGGGAGTGAGTGGGCAGGGGAGCAGGGCTGGGGGAGGGGAGAGGGAACTTACCGGATAGCATTTGAAATGTAAATTAAGAAAATATCTAATAAAAAATGGAAAGAAAAAAAAAAAACTAGTCAGTATACCCTGTCTCAAAAATAAAATAAAAAGGTTAAAAACCCATATATATATGTGTTGTATGACTCCAGTGGAAGGCCATGCATCCAAGAACATTTGGGCAGAACAAATTCATCTTGATGGAAAAATAAATAGGTAAAGACACAGAGGTGCATGAGTAGGTGTGGCTGGTGAAGTTGTGGATCTTGAAGGAGAACCTTCAATTACCACTGTACTAAAACAGTATAATCATTAATTACACTCTAAATATTTGTCCTTATACCTGACATAACTTTAGTCCTTATTCCTCACCTAGGAAACTTTTGTTTTCAACATATAAAGACCATTACAGAAAGCCACAATCAATCAAATTTTATAGTTGTGAAGAACAATCTCAACCTATATATCTAAAATACAATTTCTGCACCTAAAGTTTGGGGGTGATTGCAGAAGAGAGGGCAGAAAGATTGTAAAAGGCAGAGATAACAGGAAGTTTTCTATGAGACTATATCTCCTAGGAATGTCAGACTCAGCACCTATAAGTGTCACCAAAATGGTTGCCTTAACATAAACTGAATAAGAAAAACAAGACACGTCATACCAAATTATCATCTTTGAAAACATAATACAAGTAACATTATACAAACCTAGCTGGTTGGATTTCTGTATTTGGTAAAACACACACACACACAGACACACACACACACGTACGTGTACATACGTGTACATGTACATATATGGATATAACAACAAGAAAAAAGGCATTAATTTGAAAGAGAGTAAAGAATGGTGTATGGGAAGGTCTGAAGGGTAAAAAGAGAAAGTACACATAATGTACTTATAATCTCAAAAATAAAAAGCAAAATAATTCCCCCCCAAAAAAACCTTTGAAGAGGAATATGATTTTAGTGGAAAAATCTGGTAAGATGCTCATAAACCTATTGCTTAGATAATAGTTTGGTGGAACTAAGAGTCCACTCATTGTGATAAACATACCAAGGTTAGTGAAAAGTTTTTCATGGGAACCTTGTTGGAGAAATTATGCCAGCATTATATTATCTTTGGAACTTATTTTTCACAAATAAAAATTCTATTAGATAGAAAAGATGGATATAGATATGAAGCCCCGAGTGGCCTGTGCATTGAAGAAGTGAGGTTCTAAAAAGTGTTAGGAAAGATCGCAAAGTTTGAGGTCCCACTCTCCTTTTAGACACTGCAGAAAAACACAAAGCTGAATACAGGTTAAAATGCCTAAGGAGAAAGATTTCAATTATTTGTGTCAGCCTTTCCTTCAATCCTAGGAACTAGAGACAATGTTTTCTGATCACCTCTCCCCTCAGGGAAATGAAGAAGGAAAAGTAAGGAGACTAGAAGGGTTGGCCAACAAAAAGAAGTGATAGGAGATAGCTCGCTGTGATGGACATGGCTCAGGGCAAAGCTGAAGATTTTCTTTTGGAGGAAGGAGAGCTGCTGAGTAAGCATATCATGATGGCATTCACAGGGCAGACCTGTCAAAGATGAGTGCACGGTTTCCCTTACAGAGGAGCAGAGAGGAAACAGGCACATTGTAGATGCTTGGCAGCAGCAGCTGGTAACAAGGGAATAGCACTTCTTACCACTGTGGACCTAGAGAGCTCACTGGGTTGCAGAGAGCAGAGGGAGCAAGGCCTGTGAGTTTCTGATAAGAAGGCAAGCTTCTATATGACACTCTAATACCAACAATAACAGCAACAAATGATTACAGAAACCCCCTAAAATATTTTTGACACAGTGAGCGTTTTCCTTTCAACAAAGTCCATAACAACAAAAAGCAGTGGTTGCTTTTTCAAAACTAATGGAAACCAACTAAAAGCTCAGAAACACAAAGGGAAACAGGAAGATGTGGGGGAATGAAAGGGCCAATATAAGTTCTCAGAAACTTATCTTAGTCGGCCATCAATGGGAGGAGAGGCTTTTGGTCTTGTGAAGTTTATATGCCCTAGTACAGGGGAATGTAATAAATGATATTAAAATATCTAATAAAAAAATTTAAAAAAGAAATAGAATTATTTTAATTAACGAAGAATTTAAAATGACGGAAACAATACTCTACAAACTCAGGATAATTGTACAAAATTAAACAAAGGCAGAGATAATTTTTTAAATTTATTTTTAATCTCTAATCACTTTTTACTGTACAGACTTCATCCCTCTCCTGGTCTGAACCCTCAACCCCTCACCCCCGACTGTTCCTCATCTTGTACTTCCCTCCTTGTACTTCCACCTACCCTCTAGCCCTTTCTCCAAAGAATGTCCCCACCCCCACCTCCATCCCACCAGGTCACCTGACTCCCTGGGTCCTTAAGTCTCTTGAGGGTTAGGTGCATCTTTTCTCACTGAAGCCAGACAGGCAATCCTCTGTTGTATATGTGTCAGGGACTTCATTTCAGCTAATGTATGCTGCCTGGTTGGTGACTCAGTGTCTGAGAGATCTCAGGGATCCAGGATAGTTGAGATGGCTGGTCTTCCCAAGAGGCTGCCCTCCTCCTAAGCTTCTTCCAGCCTTTCTCCAATTCAACCACATGAGTCCCTGGATTCTGTCCACTGGATGAGAACTAGTAGTTGCATCTAACTTTCAGCTGCTTGTTAGGCCTCTCAGAGGGCAGCAATGCTAGGCTCCTATCTGCCAGGGCTCCAGACCTCCCATTGACCTTGATCCCAATTTGGGCCAGTCACTGGACCTTCTTTTCCATAGGCTCTTCTCTGTTTTTGTCCCTGCAGTTATTTCAGGCCAAAACAATACTAGGTCACAGTTTTTGACTGTGGGATGGCAACCCAAACCCTCCATTTGATGTACTGTTTTCTATTGGAGGTGGGCACTACAAGTTTTTCCTCCCCACTGTTAGGCATTTCATCTAAGGTCCCTCCCTTTGAGTCCTGAGATCCTCTCACCTCCCAAGTCTCTAGTACACTCTAAAGAGTCCCCTCACCTGCTACCTCCCGAGGTTGAGGTTGCCTGTTTCTATTTTTCTGCTGGTCCTCTGGGCTTCAGTCCTGTCCCCTGCCCCTATAACCGACCATGTTTCCCCATTACTCTCCCTGTCCTCTCTCCCACCTAGGTCCCTCCCTCCCTTGGCACCATGTCACTGCCTTATTCCTCCAAAATGGGACTGAAGCATCCTCATTTGGGTCCTTTGGCTTGTTAACCTTGTTAAGTCTTGTGGGTTGTGTCCTGGGTATTCTGTACTTTTTTTTTTTTTTTTTTTTTTTTGGCTAATGTCCACTTATTAATGAGTATATAGCATGCCTGTACTTTTGGGTCTGAGTTACCAACTCAGGATGATATTTTCTAGTTCTATCCATTTGCCTGAAAACTCATAATGTCCTCATTCTTAACAGCTGTATAGTATTCCATTGTGCAAATGAAACACATTTTCTGTATCCATTCTTCTATTGTGGGACATCTCAGTTGTTTCCAGATTCTGGCTATCACAAATATGATCACTACAAACATAGTGGAACATGTGCCTCTGTGGCACAGTGTGTCATATTTTGGGTATATGCCCAAGAGTGGTGTAGCTGGGTCTTACAGTAGATCTATTTCCAGTTTTCTGAGGAACTTCCAGATTGATTTCCATAGTAGTTGTACCAGCTTTCAATTCCACCAGCAATGGAGGAGTGTTCCTCTTTCACACACATACACTTACACAAATCTACTGTATTTCTATTTGCTAATCTCACTTGTGATAACATCAAAAGGGATTACTTGGAATAAACTATTACTTTAAAAAAAAAAAACTTTAAAAGATTACTGAAAGAAACTGAAGAAGGCAGAAGTAAACTTGACAACATCTCACATTTATAGAATTGAAGACATTATTGTTAAGATTAGAAAATCTTAGGTGTTCACAGATATAATTCTATCAAAAACCAAAGAATAATTTTTGAAGAAAAGGAAATTTCCTAAAATGCATATGTAACTAAATAAAATCTCACATAACAAATGCAATTTAATAGGACTCAAAAGATGGCTCAGTGGTTACACGTGCTGTTCTTCCAGAGGACCTTGGGTCCAGTTCTCAACACCAACACAACAGCTCACCACTGCCTGGAACTTCCTGTCCTGACCCACGTCTCTCCTTCGCAGGATTCTTCATTCACATGGACACCTAAAGTCACACAGGCATACAGATACACACATAAAAGAGTGATACATAAAAAAAAAAACAGCTTTTATAAAAGAACAAAGCAGAAGCATCCATATTTTCTGACACCAAAATATTTTACAAAACCTCAAAAGAGTGTGCTACTGTCATAAAGTCAGACACATGCAATGATACTTACAGGACAGAGAAGTCAGTCAAAAATAAGCCTGTACCTACACACTCACAGCATCCTCAACACATACTGTGTGTCGGGGGGTGAGTTTATGGTCCAAAGACCCAGATGTATGCTAATTCAAAATAGCTTTAAAGCTGAAATGTAAGTTCTGATGTTATGCATTTAGAAGGCAAAAGAAGATCAGTTTCTTACCCATGTCTTGCCAGAGTCCTCGGTTATGGTATCAAAAGCACAGGCTTTTGGAAAATAAAATTGAGCCTAACCAGACTCCATTGAGCTGAAATGGCTCTGCACAGGAAAGAAATGACTTGTAGAGTGAAAAGACAATTCACAAAGGTGGAATCATTTGCAAACCAACATGACTAATAAGGTACTATTATTAGAATATGTGAGTGAAAACCCCTACTACTCAAAAACAACACAGCACACTATTAGTAATAGGTATACTAGAAATTTTACAAAAGAAGTCTACAAATGGTCAGAAAATACACAAAAATATTGAACACTACTCATCAACAAACAACCAATGAAGACTATAATATCTTTCTCAAAATTGTTGGGATGTCCATTTCCCCAAAGACAGTTTTCTTGGGTTTTTGGGGTTTTGTTTTTTGTTTGTTTGGTTGGTTTTTTTTTTTTTTAGTTTTTTTTAAATAAAGGAAAAATTATTGGCAAAGTTTGTCAAATGGTATTTCTCAAAAACTGATAAAGCTATCGTATAAAACAGCAGTGACTCATTAGGATATTTACACAAAAGTTTGAAATCAAGATTACACAATGTTTTCATTTCAACATTCATTGCAATACTAGTCATAAATTCTAGACATGAGGAAACCCTGCATGTTCATCACTTTACAAATCCAGTGGGAAATTTGCATAATAGACAATGAGATTTCATTCATCAGAAAAGTGAAGGAAGGACTTTCATATGCTACAACTGTGAAGCTTAAGGACATTACACTAAGTGAAATAAGCTTGCCATCAATACACCTACAGCCATCAATACACCTACAGCCATCAATACACCTACAGCCATCAATACACCTACAGCCATCAATACACCTACAGCCATCAATACACCTACAGCCATCAATACACCTACAGCCATCAGTACACCTACAGCCATCAGTACACCTACAGCCATCAATACACCTACACTTCATGGCAATTACATCAGCTGACTACGGCCATCGAACTAATAAAAACAGAACATGGAGTGATGGTTGCCAGGTACTAATGGGAAGAGCAAATTGGAAGTTACTGCTCAGTGGGTACAGATTTGTCATGGAGGATGAAAATCTATAAAAGTTTTCATTTGGTATATTATATGTATAGTGGAAAATGCCATAGTATATACTTAAGAATTGTTAAGTCTAGATCTCGTGTGATTTTTTTAAAATCATAAATTAGGAAAAAAATGTACCAGCGTTCTCAAATCTGATACTAAGCATAGAGAGCATTCTTACAATTAGGTTTTATATCCTTGTCTTTACATAACATTTCCTATGAAGCACAGTATGGCAGTGATGATATTGTCTCAGTGTAATGACATTATTCTTAGCATTGTCCCACAGTAGGAACATTCAGAACTATCCTTTCTCCTAGTAGTCTCTCTCTCTCTCTCTTTCTCTCTCTCTCTCTCTCTCTCTCTCTCTCTCTCTCCTCCCCTCCCCTCTCCTTTCCCTGTATGTCTTTCTATCTTTAAGTTTTTAAAATTATGGTTTGATCACTTTTCCTCCCTCCCTTCCTTCTTCAAATGCTCTGATATACCTCTCCCCACTGTCCTCCAAATCACAGCCTCTTAAAAAACACCTAATTGTTATATCATGCATGAAAGTGCAAAATAAGGAAAGGACTAAGAACTTAGAAAAGAAGAATAAATTGAAACATGGGAACCAGTGCAAGAGTGGACTTGGCTGACCATAAGGATCTAGTTTGAAATGGTGGGTAGCCCAATAGCAAAGGGGAGAAACAAGTCAGAGCCACTGTCACTACTCTAATTGGTTAGTATGCAGCACAGGGCCCAGAGGCAGAGCTGTGGAAATGGAAGGACCAGGCATGAGAAATGAAAAAACCAGCCTTGACAAAGTTAATGCTTTAATGATTATAGAGAATGAAAAAACAGATAAACAAGTATGATTGAAATGTCAAGTCAAGGTGCAAGCTGGGCGAGCGCACTGACAGAAAGGAGCATGACGAAAGGTGATTTATTTTGACAAAAAATAATGGCTGGCTCTAGCAGCATTGGCAAATGTGCTTTCAAGGTTGAGTGGGAGATTTTAACACTGATCCACATTCCATTCTCGCAAAATCACCTTCAGGTTTAATCTGAACCAGTCATATGTTTGGTGTTTAAATGAAATGACACATTATTAACTTTTTATTCTCCTATGTGCTGCTTTTTACTGAGTCTCACAAAGGGTGTCACATCTAGTCTAATTTCAATTAATACATAGTTTAGAAATGTCCAGAGAGTTGTTAAGGTGCCAAAAGGAACCTTCATGGCTGAAGGCAGATTAGCTATTCTATGTTAAAGATATCAACCACCTATCATCCTCATAACTTCAGGTAAGACCTATTATCCTCCCAGACCTGACTATCCTTCTCTGTAGAATGTTGAAATTCTTCTTGAAAAAGAGAACCTCTATATTAGGCATCACTCTATACCCAGAACAACTGGTATTCAGGAAAGTAGTTAAATGTGTCTATATAGAACTTCTTTCAACATCTGCATGCCCTGACGGGTATAAGATACCTTAAGTATAATTAATCATGTTTTACATTTTAACTCCCTTCATGATAGCAATTATTTGTTCAGAAAGCATGTCTCAGATATTACAGTTAGAACTTTAATTAAAACATATAATCTTCTGTATTATTGTAAAATGATTATTTTTACTTTCACATTATCAATAGAGAGACCCAGGTTCAGGCTTTTTACTTGCTAGAAATGCTTCAGCTGACAGGAAACTGCAGCAGAATACCCAGGTCTATTAATGGCACATAACTACTGTGCTTATTAAACTATGACTGACACATTCACATCATATATGGAAAACAGATCAAAGTGTGACCTATGAGTCTCACTCAAAGCAATGATCCCCCAAAACTATTATTGTTTATTGGATTATTTTGAATATTTTCATTATGATGACTTTATGTTGTGGCCACTTCGAAGAAGAATCATTTCGAGGTTCACCCACATTTATTTGCTTTGTTTCAACAATGTATAGAATTCAAAATTTCTTAGTGATTCTAGCTTATCACTGTTAGCACACATGATTAAATTAGACAAAAGGGTTGATGCATGTGATATATATTATGTAACAACCTATCCTCGGGACCTGAATCAAGCAATGAGCTTCTTTCTGTCTGTGCTGCTTTCTCTTTATTCACTCCTTTTTTCCCCTTTTCAACGTGTTTTAACCTACTGCTTTGTTTTGGTTCGCTGAGAAGAGAACCTTATGTGTGCTTTAGGGTGTTTTTAATCCTCCATGAAATAAGCCATTTGGACTCTGTTGCACACCGTTGCTGCTCAAATGGCCTTTTCACTCCTCTCTAAACTCATACTTCAATATCTCAGGTAAATTTAAGTTTGAAAGAGCTTGTTTCACATGAGAAAAAAATATATAAATGAAATAGAACTGAGTCCTGCCAAGGCTAAACACTCACAGTGTTTGAGAAGGCTGTTCTTAAAGAATTCCAAGTTAACTAGTCAGTAAGGTGTACTAAAGTGTGTCTTATTTGGACGAGGTCAATATTTCAGTCAGATTCAATCCAACATCATCCGATCTACTATGAAAGCAATATATACTGAAGATAAAAGGAAAAGAACCATTTGGAGAAATATCACAATCAACTATATTGTTTGAAAATCAAACTTCAGGAAATAAAAATCAGTAAAATTATTTTGACTTATCTGAAGACATAAACTAAACTAAAAAAACTCTGTAGCTGAAGAGATGGCCCAATAGCTAAGAGATACTGCTCTTACAGAGGACCAAAATTCGGTTCTCAAAACTCATGTCAGGTGGCTTACAACTGCCTGTTACTACAGCTCTAGAGAACCCAATGTGCTGTGCTGGTCTTTGTAACCACTTCCATACATATTGCATTCATTCATTAACACAAACACGCAGATGCTCAAATAGACACACATATATATATAAAACACACATGCACATATACATACATACACACACATACAGCTAAAAATGAGTCTATTAACAAAAATTCTTGAGGAACCTGTGTGGAAACACTTAAGAAACTCATGCCTAACTACAGATGGCTTTTGCTTCACTTTTTATCAGTCCATCCTGTGTTCCAAGCCCTAGCCAGTGCTAACAAACAAAGAAAACCTACCACTACACTGTATATAAGAGATGCAAGGGCATGTTGAATGTGGAACTGTGAGAAAGTAAGGGTCCCTTCAAGAAACCTGGGTCTGAGGGTTTGGTATAAAGATATTGGCAATATAATTAAAAATCAAAGTATAAATTAGGCAATGCTGATGTGCTCAGCCTAGTTAGACATAATGACTAGGTAGTAATAGTAATGATAGGTAGAGGCCATACCTATGACTACAAACAGATTTCTAGTTTATTTTTAAGTGGAAATGTTACTAGGATAAATGGTCTGAGCAACTTCATGATGGTAAATCTCCACATATAGTTCTCTAATGGTCCAAGAATTTAAATTCTAATTAAAATGCATTTCATGTCAGATAACATTGATGCTGTTGATATAGAACAATAAGCAAAGTACATTTGTAATAAGTATAAAGATGTTAGCTCAATCCCCAAACCCCACAAAAAGACATATGCTTTTGATCCTAGGGATAAGAGGACAGGAGACAAAGATAAAAGGTTCCCTAGATATTTGGTGGATCACTAATCAGCCTCACCATTTGGGTGTGTTCCAAATCAACAAGACACTCAGTCTTAGGGAGATGGACATTGTTCTTGAGGATTACACATGAAGGTGTCTTCTGGCTTCCACACACATGCGCACACATATATGCATATGCATATGTACCCACACATTCTCACATTCCCAGACACATTTACAGTCAGACACATGTGAGTGTGAACACACACACACACACACACACACACACACACACACAGAGGTGGGAGAATGAGATGATATTCACTGATATTTTATTCACTTTATATAATCTATTCCCAAAGTCTATATGATGTGTAAGCATTTCTTTGATAACAACTTAATTAACATTTATTACTGAGTTAAAAATAATATTTATACCTGGATAAATGAGTAGCTTTTCGATTTGTAAACAGCACACACCCTTTGGGGGGCAATTATGATTCTGAAAGAACAAAGTCCAGTTACTATTGTAGTAAAAACAAACTTGGTATTTTTTTTCTCAATTTCTACCACTATTCTAAAAAAGCCACTATCTATAGCACCTAGCATTTTATGTGCACCAAGAACAATGTATTTACAGAGTAGAACAGTTTTAACATCATCAAGAACTATATCTGGTTTTGTTGTTCAGAAGAGGTGTCACATTTCAGTTTAATTGCTTAGCATTTTCAGGGAGCTATTTATAATGAGAGGGGCAACTTAAAAACCCATGTGTTTGCAGTGGGCGTTGCTGTGTTACAACTGTATGTCACCTAAAATACATCATAAGTCCTTTGTAAAGTATTTCCTTTTTGGATTAATGTAGATTATAAATAGCATATTTCTAAATATATTCTTTAGTAAAGTTCTAAAAATTAAAAAAATCTTTAAGATAATTTTCAAGGTCTATAGATTTTAAAGAAGTTCTGAAATTTTAGAAAGCATACCCACTGAAAAGTTGTTACTTTGCTAAAAGATTTTACTATAAATCATGTTTAAGCAAATGTTAAAGCGTCCAGCATAGCTAATTGATTATTCTGAAATCCAGAGGAAGAGGCTAACTTTGTTTTAAAATTACTTCTATTTTCTTACAGTCCAGTCATTTCCCTCCCCCAAGATACACAGAAAAAAAGCATTAGGAAAGTCCAGTATAGCTCAAAGTCAGTTCTCAGGGAAATGAACACAAGGTGGGATTTTTAGCACGGGGGAGTCAGAACCCTCTCGCTAAAGAGTTTAAGTATACTGAAAAGGCTAATTATTTTGATGAACCACAGTAATTTTATGCAAAGTGAAAGGATACAAACATTGTGGGGCGGGGGATATATGGATACAACAATTACCAAAACACAACAGTGGCAGACTTGTGTAACATGCTTCAGAGTTAACCAATAATCTTCCTATTCTCAGGTGTTTTAACCAAGAAAGTGAACTTTATTAAGACCTGGTTAAGATCACCACACTGAAAGTGTATAAAGTTTGGAGCCAGAAGTCAGGTCTGAAGACCTGATATGGTAGGGCAACAAGTGTTCAATTCATTTCATGTGACAAATATCCCATTGAGAAGAGACCTCATGAAATTGCAAAGCATTTGTAAGGCAAAAGACACTGTCAATAAGACAAAAAGGCCACCAACGGATTGGGAAAAGACTTTTACCAACCCTAAATCTGATAGGGGACTAATATCCAATATCTACAAATAACTCAAGAAGCTGTACTCTAGAAATTCAAATAACCCCATTAAAAATGGGGTACAGAGCTAAACAAAGAATTCTCAACTGAGGGATACCGAATGGCTGAGAAGCACCTGAAAAAATGTTTAACATCCTTAATCATCAGGAAAATGCAAATCAAACAACATTGAGATTCCACCTCACACCAGTCAGAATGGCTAAGATCAAAAATTCAGGTGACAGCAGATGCTGGTGTGGATGTGGAGAAAGAGGAACACTCCTCCATTGCTGGTGGGATTGCAAGCTGGTACAACCACTCTAGAAAACAGTCTGGCGGTTCCTCAGAAAACTGGACATAGTACTACCAGAAGATCCAACAATACCTCTCCTGGGCTATTATACCCAGAAGTTGTTCCAACTGGTAATAAGAACACATGCTCCGTTATATTCATAGCAGCCTTATTTATAATAGCCAGAAGCTGGAAAGAAACCAGATGTCCCTCAACAGAGGAATGGATACAGAAAATGTGGTACATTTACACAATGGAGTACTACTCTGCTATTAAAAACAATAAATTTATGAAATTCTTGGGCAAATGGATGTATCTGGAGGATATCATCCTTAGTGAGGTAACCCAATCACAAAAGAAGTCACTTGATATGCACTCACTGATAAGTGGATATTAGTCCAGAAACTTAGAATACCCAAGATACTATTTGCAAAACACAAGAAAATCAAGAATATGAAAGACCAGAGTGTGGATACTTCATTCCTCCTTAGAATAGGGAACAAAATACCCATAAAAGAAGTTACAGAGACAAAGTCTGGAGCTAAGACAAAAGGATGGACCATCCAGAGACGACACCACTCGGGGATCCATCCCATAATCAGCCACCAAACCCAGACACCACTGCATATGCCAGCAAGATTTTGCTGAAAAGACCCTGATATAGCTGTTTAGTATGAGGCTATGCCAGTGTCTGGGAAATACAGAAGTGGATGCTCACAGTCATCTAAAAGATGGAACACAGGATCCCCAATGGAGGAGCTAGAGAAAGTATCCAAGGAGCTGAAGGAGTCTGCAACCCTATAGGTGGAACAACAATATGAACTAACCAGTACCCCCAGAGCTGTGTATCCAGCTGCATATGTAGCAGAAGATGGCCTAGTCAGCCATTATTGGGAAGAAAGAGGCCCCTTGGTCTTGCAAACTTTATGTGAACCAGTACAGGGGAATGCCAGGGTCAAGAGTGGGAGTGGGTGGGTAGGGGAGTAGGGCAGAAGGAGGGTATAGTGGACTTTTGGGATAGCATTTGAAATGTAAATTAAAAAAATATCTAATAAAAAAAAGATAAAAAAAAAATAGAAGAAGTAGAAGTAACCCTTCTTAAACAGGGGTCAGCCAGGATTTTCTCCTTGAAGAACAGCAATAAGTATTTCATCCTTACAGACAGAGCACAAATCTCTGTGGGTAGAGGAAGTTGAGATTAGAGCACAGGCATGCAGAGCACAGGTCATTAGAGAAGGGACACTAGAGAAGGCACTAGAGAAGCTGACAGTGAGATTACCATAGCAACAGAGAAGCTTGTGTGCTTGGTCAATATAGAGACATGCATGTTGATAATTAGGCTCCATTGTGAATGCTTCGTTAATACTAAGACATCCATGCTGAGGAAAAGACTCCATGAAGCTAAGCAGAGTTCAGCTGCTGGAGGCTTTAGTAAAATAGTTTTTAAACAGAAAATAGTGCTAGAATATGTTAGAGTCTGAAACAAAACAAAACAAAACAAAACATTTAGAGATTGAGCTAAGACTCCAGATTAGCCACAGTATAAGAGATTTAGACACCCACGGATCCATAAATGAATACCTCATTAGTCCTGTGTCAGGAAAAGCCTAAAAACTCTCACAATGCATGAATCTAACCCAGAATAAGTTAGCTATCATCTACCACAATACACTCTTCAAAAGGAGATAAGACCAGAGACTGAGAAGTCAGCATTGACTCATAAGGTTCTTGGTGGTGTCTGGTGGGGAGCAAATTCATAATGTGCAATGTTGAGAACAGTGAAAGGACATTTGTTTTGAAGTGTGCCTAGTGCCATGTTGTAGGAAGAACAGAGACCAGTATGAGAGTGCATGAAATCTCCATGGCCTCTTTGGGTGGAAAATGGGTCAGACCATTGAACCTCCTTGTTCATATGCCAAGAACAAACATTGAACCTCCTTGTTCATATGCCTGTGCTCTAATCTCAACTTCCTCTACCCACAGAGATTTGTCTCTGTCTGTAAGGATGAAATCACCTGGGAAAAGATACACTGTTGGAAAATTTGGAGAACACTTAAAAGTCCATTCCTGGAACCAAAATGATCTTTGCCAAGAATTAGAAGTAGGGAAAAAGGGCTAGCCTGAAGCCCTTCTTTACAAGATACTAATGAGTAATATCCACTGCTTTGTTTGTTACAAAACAGGGGTCTCCTGGCTTTTAGTATGTAGCATAATTTAACTCAAGCAGTAGAATTCAGACCATGAATGGCTAACAATGTTTTTGTTGGAAAGTCCTGGTTTAAGTAAAAATTGATTTGTAGTAGGTGGCTATTGTCTTTCTTTCCTATAACAATTCCAGTTGAATAAATGTTATCACTGGTCTCCCTTTCTCGAGATAGTATTGGACTTAATTAGCAATGTTCACCTCCCACAAAGATGGTGTTTTCTTTCCACGAAGATGGAAGTTATGTCACCAAAAAGCCTATTAAATGCTTTTAAACTTCGATTTATATAACTGGAAATACTAATGTGTTTGAATATTGGGAAAATTCTCAAACTGTCTTAGAAACAAAAGGAGGACACCTGTGTTTTAGTTTGTGTTCTCTGGCCTCTTACAAGCAATAGTGAAACACCAGGAAATAACTGTCTACTATTAACATTGCCAATACAATTAGAATCCCCTATGTCAAAAGATGCCGCCATTTCCTACGGAAAGGCATTTTTCTATGTCTTATGAATTACCTTTCTTCAGTGTTTATATTTTATCTATGCTGACCAAGACTATCATTGCACAACCTTCTCAAAGTGATATACAGAGCTTTTTGCCAACTACACTTACCCCATCCTTCATATAACAACCACTAAACCCACACCAAATAAACATATATTATAGATAGAAGAGAATATTTTATACTTCTGTATATACATGTGCATGTGGTTCTGGGAATTGAACCACAAATTTTGCCAGGACTGAGCAAGTTCCCCAACGTTGAACTATAGTTCCAATTCAAGGCAGAATGTTATGAAGCTAATGAAGTTTACGCTTCACTTTATAAAACCCTTTCTTAATATTTTCATTTGTGATTTTGTGCTTTTTTTTCTTTCAACTCAGGACCCCAAAGAGCCTGGTACCAGCATCATTACTATAAATTAGAAATTATATTCTTGATAAAAAATATTTCTAAGAAATTCTCTATCTTCCCCTGGGATTGTTATACTCACAGTCTCTATTTCAGAAACCTTAGAACCATTATACTATCACAATGCTAAAAGCCTAAAATATCATTAAGGAAAAAATATGGTACCAATTTGCATCTTCAAAATAATTTGTGACTCAAATCTGATGTACACATGGATATAAACTCAGCTAGAATATAAAAGAGATGTCATTAAAGAAAAATATAAGTCATAAGTGAAAGAACCAAACATCAGGAAAAGAAATATTCTGAAATAGCAGTTATACTAGTAGGTCATGACCCCATTGGGGGTCAAATGACCCTTTCACAGGGGCCACATACCACATATTCTATATATCATATCTTTACATTATGATTCATAACAGTAGCAGAATTACAGTTATGAAACAGCAACAAAATGATTTTATAGTTGGGGTCACCATGACTATATTTAAAAAATTGCAGCATTAGAAAGCTTTAGAACTGTGGTTGCCTCGGCAGTACATGTACTAAAATTGGAATAATTCAGAGCAGATTAGCAATGTCCCTGTGCAGGGATGAATGGCAAACCCATGAAGGACTCCTCATTTTTTCTTTGAATAGTGCCCCACCAATCCCTTGCCATTCTGGTCTACCTATAGCACAGTCAGCAGAGTAGGGTCCCCTAACCTCCATTGTCTGGTCCACAACTCACTCTGTCTTTCCAAGAAGTCCTGCTGTCATCAGGATCATCCAAACAACACCAGTAAACAACAGATGCCTAAGGGACAGTGTAAGAACACAGTCAACAAGAGCCAGGGCAATATGGCAGCAGCAGAGCTTAGCAACCATGGTAAAGCAAGTCCTAGATATCCTAACAAAACTGAAGCACAAGAAGATGATCACAAATCCAGTCTCATGATGTGATGGAGATCTTTAAAGATTAGTAAATCCCTTAAAGAAGTACAGGGAAATACGTTCAAGGAGGTGAAATCATTAAAACAGGAAGCAAATAAATATAAAGAAGTACAGAAAGTTGAAATCACACATGTAAAGTCTATGAGTAAAACTATACAAGACATGAGAATAGAAATTGAAGCAAGTCAGGCACTAGACATCGGGGAATCTTCCACACCTGCAAAGAGGTGTCTTCCCAGGAGGGCTTTGCCTGCCGGAGCTCGGGAGGGAGCCAACTTAGGTCCCAGGTCAATCAGAAACCAGTCTGCACAGGTCAGCTCAGGGACAGCAGGGTGAGTGAGCAGACTGCTAAGCAACACAGCTTCTGGGACAGACTCAGTTTCAGGCTCCAGACATCCTGGCACCTTCCCTGCCAGAGGAGAGGTGTCTGCCCGGAGGGCTTTGTCTGCTGGACCTCAGGATGGAGTCAACGTGGGTCCTGGGTCCCTCACAGACCAGTCTGTGCAGGTGAGTGTGCATGCTGCTGAGGCAACACATCTTCTGGGACAGGCCCTATATCAGGCCTTCATATTTAGCCAAAAGGCAGGTCTGAAAACCAGACTTCAGTGCACCTTCCGTGCAAGAGGAGAGCTGGCCTGCAGAGACTACTCTGACCATTGAGACACAGGAGAGAGCTAGAATCCCAGGATTGCTTACAGAGGCTAACAGAATCATAGGAGGAACAAGCTCCAACCAGAGACAACTATAACAACCAACTCCAGAGATTACCAGATGGCAAAAGGCAAATGTAAGAATCTTAATAACAGAAACCAAGACCACTCACCTTCATCAGAACTCAGCACTTCCACCTCAGCAAGTCCTAAAACACCCGAAAAGCAAGACTCAGATTTAAAATCATATCTCATGGTGCTGGTAGAGGACATTAATAAGGACATTAATAAGGACATTAATAACTCAAAGAAATACAGGAGAAAACTGCTAAAGAGGTAAAAGCCCTTTAGGAGGAAACACAAAAATCCCTTCAAGAACTACAGGAAAACACAACCAAACAGGTAATGGAATTGAACAAAACCATCCAGGACCTAAAAAGGGAAGTAGAAACAATAAAGAAAACCCAAAGTGAGACAACTTTGGAGATAGAAACCCTAGGAAAGAAATCAGGAAACATAGATGTGAGCATCAGTAACAGAATACAAAAGGTGGAAGAGAGAATCTCAGATGCAGAAGATACAATAGAGAACATAGGCACAACAATCAAAGAAAATGCAAAATGCAAAAAGATCCTAGCTCAAAACATTCAGGAAATCTAGGACACAATGTGAAGACCAAACCTATAAATAATAGGAGTAGACGAGAATGAAGATTTTCAACTTCAAGGGCCATTATTATATCTTCAATAAAATAAGGAAGAAGACTTTCCAAACATAAAGAAAGAGATGCCCATGAATATACAAGAAGCCTACAGAACTCCGAATAGACTGGACAAGAAAAGAAATTTCTCCTGACACATAATAATCAGAACAACAAATGCACTAAATAAAGATAGAATATTAAAAGCAGTAAGGGAAAAAGGTCAAGTAACATATAAAGGCAGGCCTATTAGAATCACACCAGACTTTTCACCA
Source organism: Mus minutoides (assembly GCA_902729485.2). NCBI lineage: Eukaryota > Metazoa > Chordata > Mammalia > Rodentia > Muridae > Mus > Mus minutoides. Next base: position 216,021 of record LR750719.1, on the reverse strand, counting down.
GAGACTATGGAAGCCAGAAGATCCTGGACAGATGTTATACAGACCCTAAGAGAACATAAATGCCAGCCCAGGCTTCTATACCCAGCAAAACTCTCAATTACCATAGATGGAGAAATAAAAGTATTCCATGATAAAATCAAATTCACACAATATCTTTCCACAAATCTAGCCCTTCAAAAGATAATAAAGGGAAACCACCAACACAAGGACAGAAACTACACCATAGAAAAAACAAAAACTAATACTTCAACAATTCTAAAAGAAGACAGCCCCAAGAACAGAATCCCAAATTTAACATCAAAAATAACAGGAAGCAACAATTACTATTCTTTAATTTTTCTTAACATCAATGGACTCAACTCCCCAATAAAAAGACATAGACTAATAGACTGGCTAAATAAACAGGATGCAACATTTTGCTGCTTACAGAAAACCCACTTCAGGGAAAAAGACAGACACTACCTTAGGGTGAAAGGCTGGAAAACAATTTTTCAAGCAAATGGTCTGAAGAAATAAGCTGGAGTAGACATTTTAATATTGGATAAAATTGACTTTCCATCTAAAGTTATCAAAAAAGACAAGGAGGGGCACATCATACTCATGAAAGGTAAAATCAAACAAGATGAACTCTCAACTCTGAATATCGATGCTCTGAACACAAGGGCAGCCACATTCATTAAAGAAACTGTAGTAAAGCTCAAAGCACACATTGCACCTCACACAATAATAATGGGAGACTTCAACACCCCACTGTCACCAATGGACAGATCCTGGAAACAGAAACTAAACAGAGAAACTTGGACACTAACAGAAGTCATGAAACACATGGATTTAATAGATATCTACAGAACATTTTATCCTAAAACAAAAGGATATACCTTCTTCTCAGCACCACATGGTACCTCTTCCAAAATTGACCATATAATTGGTCAGAAAACAGGCCTCCACAGACACAAAAATGTTGAAATTATCTCATGCATCCTCGCTGACCACCATTGACTAAGGCTGATCTTCAATAACAACCTAAATAATAGAAAGCCAACATTCATGTGGAAACTGAACAACACTCTACTCAATGATTCCTTGGTCAAGGATGAAAGAAAGAAAGAAATTAAAGACTTTCTAGAGTTTAATATAAATGAAGCCACAACTTATGGGACACAATGAAGGCTAAGAGGAAAACTCATAGCCCTGAGAGCCTCCAAAAAGAAACTAGAGAGAGCATACAGTAGCAGCCTGACAGCACACCTAGATGCTCTATAACTAAAGGAAGCAAATTCACCCAAGAGGAGTAGACAGCAGGAAATAATCAAACTCAGGGCCGAAATCAACCAAGTAGAAACAAAAAGAACTATTCAAAGAATCAACCAAACCAGGAGCTGGTTCTTTGAGAAAATGAACAAGATAGATAAACTCTTAGCCAGACTGACTAGAGGGCAGAGGGACATTATTTTACTTAACAAAATCAGAAATGAAAAAGGAGACATAACAACAGATCCTGAGGAAATCCAAAACATCATCAGACCCTACTACAAAAGGCTATACTCAACAAAATTAGAAAACCTGGATGAAATGGACAACTTCCGAGACAGATACCAGGTACCAAAATTAAACCAGGATCAGATTAACAATCTAAACAGTCCCATTTCCCCTAAAGAAATAGAAGCACCCATCAATAGTCTCCCAACCCCAAAAAAAGCCCAGGACCAGATGGGTTTAATGCAGAGTTCTATCAGACCTTCAAAGAAGACCTAATTCCACCTCTCATCAAACTATTCCACAAAGTAGAAGCAGAAGGTACTCTACCCAATTCATTCTATGAAACCACAGTCGCTCTGATACCTAAACCACACAAAGATCCAACAAAGAAAGAGAAATTCAGACCAATTTCCCTCATGAATATCGATGCAAAAATACTCAATAAAATTCTCGCAAACCGAATCCAAGAACACATCAAAATGAACATACATCATGACCAAGTAGGCTTCATTCCAGGAATGCAGGGATGGTTTAATATACAGAAATTCATTAATGTAATCCACTATATAAACAACTCAAAGACAAAAACCACATGATCATCTCCTTAGATGCTGAGAAAGCACTTGACAAAAATCCAACATCCTGTCCTGATAAAAGTCTTGAAAAGATCAGAAATTCAAGCCCATACCTAAACATAATAAAAGCAATATACATCAATCCAGTAGCCAACATCAAAGTAAATGGAGAGAAGCTGGAAGCAATCCCACTAAAATCAGGGACTAGACAAGGCTGCCCCACTTTCTCCCTACCTATTCCATATAGTACTTGAAGTCTTAGCCAGAACAATTTGACAACAAAAGGAGATCAAGGGAATACAAATTGGAAAGGAAGAAGTCAAAATATCACTGTTTGCAGATGATATGATAGTATGTATAAGTGATCCCCAAAATTCCACCAGAGAACTCCTAAACATGATAAACAGCTTCAGTGCAGTAGCTGGATATAAAATTAATTCAAACAAATCAATGGCCTTTCTCTACACAAAGAATAAACGGGCTAAGAAAGATATTAGGGAAACAACACCCTTCACAATAGTCACAAATACTATAAAATACCTTGGTGTGACTCTAAATAAGGAAATAAAAGATCTGTATGACAAGAACTTCAAGTCTCTGAAGAAAAATATAGAAGAAGATCTCAGAAGATGGAAAGATCTCCCATGCTCATGGATTGGCAGGATTAATATAGTCAAAATGGCTATCCTGCTGAAAGCAATCTACAGATTCAATGCGATCCCCATCAAAATTTCCACTCATTTTTTCACTGAGTTAGAAAGGGCAATTTGCAAAGTCATCAATAAAAAAACCTAGGATAGCAAAAACTATTCTCAACAATAATAAAAAAAAAAACTCTGGGGGATTCACCATGCCTGACATTAAGCTGTATGACAGAGCAATTGTGTTAAAAACAGCATGGTACTGGTACAGCAACTGACAGGTAGATCAATGGAATAAAATTGAAGACCCAGAAATTAATCCACACACCTATGGTCACTTGATCTTTGACAAGGGAGCTAAAACCATCCAGTGGACAAAAGACTGCATTTTCAACAAATGGTGCTGGCACAACTGGCGGGTATCATGTAGAAGAATGCAAATTGATCCATTCTTATCTCCTTGTACAAAGCTCAGGTCTAAGTGGATCAAAGATCTCCACATAAAACCAGAGACACTGAAATTTATAGATGAGAAAGTGGGGAAAAGCCTTGATGATATGGGCACAAGGGAAAAATTCCTAAACAGAGCAGCAATGGCTTGTGCTGTAACATCAAGAATTGACAAATGGGACATTATAAAATTGCAAAGCTTCTGTAAGGCAAAAGACACTGTCAATAAGACAAAAAGGCCACCAACAGATTGGGAAAGGATTTTTACCAATCCTAAATTTGATAGGGGACTATTATCTAATATCTACAAAGAGCTCAAGAAGCAGGACTCCAGAAAAACAAATAACCCCATTAAAAATGGGGTACAGAGCTAAACAAAGAATTCTCAACCGAGGAATACCAAATGGCTGAGAAACACCGGAAAAAAGGGTTCAACATCCTTAATCATCAGGGAAATGCAAATCAAAACAACATTGATATTCCACCTCACACCAGTCAGAATGGCTAAGATCAAAAATTAGGTGACAGCAGATGCTGGCGAGGATGTGGATATAGAGGAACACTCCTCCATTGCTGGTGGGAATACAAGCTTGTACAGCCACTCTGGAAGTCAGTCTGGCTGTTCCTCAGAAAATTGGACATAATACTACTGGAGGATCCAGCAATACCTCTCCTGGGCATATACACAGAAGATGTTCCAACTGGTAATAAGAACACATGCTCCATTATGTTCATAGCAGCCTTATTTATAATAGCTAAAAGCTGGAAAAAAACCCAGATGTCCCTCAACAGAGGAATGGATACAGAAAATATGGTATATTTACACAATGGAGTACTTCCCTGCTATTAAAAACAATGAATTTATGAAACTCTTGGGCAAATGGATGTATCCAGAGGATATCTTCCTTAATGAGGTAACCCTATCACAAAAGAAGTCACTTGATATGCACTCACTGATAAGTGGATTTTAGCCCAGAAACTTAGAATACCTAAGATACAATTTGCAAAACACAAGAAAATCAAGAAGAAAGAAGACCAAAGTGTGGATACTTCATTCCTCCTTAGAATAGGGAACAAAATATCCATAAAAGGAGTTACAAAGTTTGGAGCTAAGAAGAAAGGATGGACTATCCAGAGACTACCCCACCTGGGGATCCATCCCATAATCAGTCACCAAACTCAGACACTATTGCTTAGGACAGCAAGAGTTTGTTGAAGGGACCGTGATATAGGTGTCTCATATGAGGCTATGCCAGTGCCTGACAAATACAGAAGTGGATGCTCACAGTCATCTATAGGATGGAACACAGGGCTCCCAATGGAGAAGCTTGAAGTGGAGCTGAAGGCGTCTGCAACCCTATAAAAGGAACAACAATATGAACTAACCAGAACCCCAGAGCTCATGTCTCTAGCTGCATATGTAGCAGAAGATGACCTAGTCAGCGATCATTGGGAAGAGAGGCCCCTTGGTATTGCAAACTTTATATGCCCCAATACAGGGGAACGCCAAGGCCAAGAAGTAGGAGTGGGTGGGTAGGGGAGCAGGGCAGGGGGAGGGTAGAGGTATCTTTTGGGATAGCATTAGAAATGTAAATTAAGAAAATATCTAATAAAAAATTGGAAAAAAAGTAGAAATTGAAGCACAACAACAACAAAAACAACAAAACACACACACACACACACGCACACACTCACACACACACACACACACTGAGGCAACTTTGAGATAGAAAACCTAGGAAAGAGAACAGGAACTACAGACATAAGCATCACCAAAAGAATACATGAAGGAAGACAGAAACTCAGGCATTGAAGATACAATAGAAGAAATTGATATATCTGCCAAAGTAAATGTTAAAGGGAAAAATGTTTCTAACACAAAACATCTCGGACATATGGAATACTATGACAATACCAAACCTAAGAATAGGAGAAATAGAAGGAGGAGGAGATTCTCAGCTCTAAGAGCCATAAAACATTTTCAATAATATCACAGAACATTTCCCTATCCTAAAGAAAGAGATACATATAAATGTACAACAAGCTTACAGAATGCTGAATAGATTGGACCAGAAAAAAAAAAATCCTCTTGCAACACAATAATCAAAATATTAAATGTACAAAATAAAGAAAGAATATTAAAAGCTGCAAGGAAAAAAGTCCAGGTAACCTCTTAAGTCAGACCTGTCAGAATTATACCCAATGTCTCAACAGAGAAGGGCCTGGGCAGATGTCTTGAAGACCCTAAATGACCACAAATGACCTGCAAACTTGTGCCTCAAGACCTAGTTATACCACTCTTGGGCATATACCCAAAACATGCCTTATGATTCTACAAGGACACTTGCTCGACTATGTTCATAGCAGCTTTATTCATAAGAGCTGGAATCCAGAAACAACCTAGATGTTCCTCAACTGATGAATGGATTTAAAAAGTAGCTAAATTACACAATGGAATAATACTATTCAACTATTAAAAACAAGAACATCATGAATTTTGCTTGCAAATTCATCTTAAGTGTGGTACTGGGATGGAGAGGGTTGATATTCGGATACAAATTAAATAAATTAATTAAAGAAAAGAGAAGAAGAAGAAGAAGAAGAAGAAGAAGAAGAAGAAGAAGAAGAAGAAGAAGAAGAAGAAGAAGAAGAAGAAAGAGAGAGAGAAATTGCAAACCACTGTTCTAAGATGACTTGACAGGCCAAACTAGCTCCATTTCACAGCTGTTCTGCTTTCTAGCACAGAAGTTGAAAGAGATCCTTGTTCCTAGTCATTACATGCAATAGTAACAGTACCAGTCTGGGTTGCAAAGGCAGGTATGTGGAAATCTGTTAGAAATCAGTAGTGTATGTACCTTGCTGCTTTCTTCAGAAAAGTTAGCACTTTTTCACAAGTATCATACATAGATCGTTAAGTTTTGTCTCTAGCATAAAAAAAGGCTCAATATCTTGATAATAATAGTATCTGGGAAAACCTCATGACTATGTGCATGTACCACAGAAACTGAACATATGTTAAATTTCAAGCATGTTCTCAGAGGCTTGAATATGTTGTCTCTGTTAGGATCAAATTATGGTGATTCTGATGGTTTCAGGTGTTGTGATCACTGAGTAATTCTCATTTATCACTCCTGGCCCCAATTCAAAATAAAATATCAAATCCATTTGATCCTTGCCTAAGTTACCTCTTGAAATACATTAGGGGCCAGATGTTCACTTTACATTACACCATGATAGATAATCTCTTAGGAGTTCACTTAATTATAGTTTTATGCCAAATATTTTCCTAGTCTTCTAGGTTTAATAGAAAAAAAAAAAAAAGCTTGGGAATTAGAATCTGGTCTATACATATTCGTCCATTACCGTGTGCCCTTTAACAACTTAGTTTCTTCATCCTGTTCAAGCTCACACCAGAAATGGGCATATTAAGACTGCTATGAGGATAAGAAAGATACAGTATTAGGCACGGGGTAATGACAAAAAATGGTCTACCAGTTGGTAAAATCTACATCACCCATCACTGTTGATCAAACTCTGGTCATCTATGAAGTAGAAAAACACAGCTAAGTCTTCTTTCTTTAGCATATATCTATAGGTTTGTCTATATCTATTTTGGAACTCAAAAAAAGAAAGAAGGAAATTGGCTACAAACCATGTATTCTATGGACTCAAGTCACAGAACTTGAAGAATATATATAGAGAGACTATACTGGTTTGTGCTCATGGCCATCTGTAAAATTAAATATTCTCCACATTTGTTATTCTTAGAAAAGTGTTGATTGGACTTGAGTATTTTCCCATCAGTTTTATCTAGAGAAAAAGTGGTGACTATATTCTATTTTATAAGCAATCACATCTTGTAACAAATTCTCAAATCTAATCCAACCCGACATTCAATGATGTTTAGAAAATAAGTATTTTCTAAAATAAAAGAGAAACTTCATACTCTCTTACCGAATATCTTTTCCCTTTTGAAAGAATCCATAGAAGTCTACATTTTTACATTTTTTCCTTCCATTGTCTGAACTGTCTAAAAGGAGCAATCATGGAGATGCTTTGAAGACAAGGAAATTGTAGGTTTAAAGCACATACAGCTGACTTTAATATTAAACCTGCCTAATTCTATGCAGCCTCCACATGTTGTTCTTGCTTAGTCCTTCTTTATAGCAATTTTCTTGTTAAGTAATTGTCTAGGTTTGTTTTCTTCCTCCAGATGAATTCACCTCATTATTCACAATTGATACTGTGAACAGTAAGACAACTGGGGATAGAAAACTTCCTCATGCCCTCCATACCCATTACATCCATAATCATGTATGTTACCTGTTTTATATGCTAAGGCTTTGAAACTGTCAAAGTGGCAAGTGCATTTACATATCAGTTCAAACCCCCAAAAACAAAACAAAACAAAAATAACATGTAAAGCAATAACGATAATCTGAAAAATAGTTTTCTCCAGCTTTTTAATCAAGTAGTATTTCTCAAACTTTTAATGTTATAGACTGGAAGGATGGCTCAGGAAGTAAAGGCATTTGTCATTACAACTGACAAACCAGAGTTAATTCCCATATGGTAGCCGGAGAAAATTAACTCTCAAGAATTTTTCTTTGACTTGCACACATGCACACACAGGCACACACACACACACACACACACGCACACACACACACACACACACACTCAGATGCACGCACACAGACGCATGTGCACAAGGAGGTGGGATATACAAAATAACAAACATAAATGTTGATGTTCTTTTGGGAGAAAGTGATGCAAGAATTAGGTCTACTTTTTTCTGAAAACGTTCATATTTCACATATTTCAATGGTTAAGAGTTTGAAGGTCAGAGTCACCAGCTCTCTGGGGGAAAATGTACACTTTTTCTTTCTGTTTCAGTTTTTCCAGGGGAAAACTGGGGAGAATGATTTTATTAACCTTCCAGAAAGGACTGTAAACTGAACAATGAATAATACCTGGTACAGAGTTGCCAGTCATTGGTGTTCGCTCTCATCATGGTCATCATGGTCACACTGATAACACAAGCAGGCATGGCAGCATGAGAACATGTCCAAGCCAGAAAAGAGCAAGGCTTTTAGTCACACAGAAATTATACCCAGTCTCTGAACATACAAATGATTAAATCCTGTTATTAAACAACATCTGCCCACATACAGGACTGACCTTCATCATTTCAATATGTTCCCATTGAAATGTTTACATTAGGAGATGCAGGCTTCTGGTAAAAATACATTCACAATATGTTCTGAAGAAGAACAATGCTTCCTCTTTCTAAATTTCTTTAGTAATTAAAAAAAAACTTTCCTGGGAATATAAGACAAATGCATTTTTAGAAGTTTTGTTAGAACTATAAGCAGAGCTATGCTCTATAATTTTGATGAGACTAAATTTAAAGCTGTCTTAGTCAAAGGAAAAGGAAAATTAGTTTTTGTTTTATTTTTTGTTTGTTTGTGTTTTGATCACACCAAACATAGATTTATTAAAGAAAAGTAACAAAGAACTCCAGTGAATGGGAGGTATTCCAAGGGAGAGTGCCAGAAAACTAGTTCACATAATAAACAGCTTGGATTTCTATTAGTCCAGGCAATACGATTGCTTTTCAAATTACTTCAAAGCAGCAGTAAATGTGAACTTCATCCATTCTTTCAAAAATGGGGCTGGGGTGGGATTTCCTTCATGTTGTGGGATGCTGAGAATGGAATGTAGAAATCAGAAGACTGTGTGTAGAAGTTGGTTCTTTCCATCCACCCTGTAGGTTTCAGGGATGGAACTTAGGTTATCAGCCTTGGCTGCAAGCTCCCTTACCAGCTGATCCATCTCACTGTCCTCAGTCATTTTTTTTTTTTGCATGTACTCAGTAGGAAAGCATATGGTAGGTATGACATTGCTTTGTAAATGCTGCCACACACATCACACTCTACTCCCCCATAATGCCTCCTGGGAGGATACTCCTTGATGAAAAATTAAGATGCATCACTTTCTTTTTGCAAAGTAGAGAGATGAGAATGACAAAGAATGCACTGTGCATTCCTGGCTAACATAATTTGCTCTTAAACTGTCACTTTAATTATTCTTGCATTAGGAGCGTACCTCCAGGCAAATTTCACAAAGATTTTAATAATCCATTTCATAAAGTTTCATTGTAGACACCAAGAAAATACTGATACAAAAAGGATGAGCACAATGTTTTAAAAATATATGAAACACATTTACACAAGGGTAGGTAAGCTCTTGAAAACAGAACTCAGCATATTTTGGTGTCCTACATACTTGAAATAGGGGCAATGCTTCTTCTACTTAGTCCCCAATCATTGTCATGGGAAGGGAGAACTGAGGCTGAAAGCTAGGAATGTCAACGATATCTGGTTTACTATGCATATGGTTGATATACATTATATAAATGCATAGAGATTTCAAAGATAAAAACAATGACAAAAGTTCAATATGGATTCATATGAGACCCTCTAATGGCTAATGTTAAAAATAAACCCCAATGTGGTGAATCTTACTTTCTGTACTAATCACTCTTCGCCTGTGTGATACAGAAGGACCTTGATGTTGAACTATGGTCCCAGTAGTGGATAGAAGTCTTTAAAATATTTATGTTTATTTTATAGTATTTATAGCAGTGATACCAAAAAGCATTATGTTTTACACTTGATACACTAGAAGAGCTAGATAATATTTTAGACATTTAGTTGGCTGAGGGAACTTAGATTCAAACATGTGCTCCTCTATCTTTGAATCCTGTGCTTTTCTCCTTGATGCCATGTAATAGAGATTGCATCTAATTTTCATCCTTCTGAAAAGATTACAGAGAAATGTACTAATATTTGGAAAGCAGTTTTTCTTTTATTCTAAGATATTGTAATTATATTGTCTTCCTTTTCCTCCCTCCAACCTCCCATCACATACTCTTCCTTTCTCTTTTTCAAATTCATGACATCTTTTGTCATTATTGCTTGCATATATGTATACACATGTATTTTTTCTAAATACAGCCTGCCTAGTCTATATAATGTTTCTTGTATGCATCCTCTCAGGGCTGACAATTTTGTTTTGGATAATCAATTTTCTTCTTCCCTGGGAAGACTATTTTTTCCAGCTTCAACACTTCTTGATTGTTGTTCTTTGTGTAGGATAGAGGCCTCATGGTCTTTCCACGGTCCACTTTAGCATGTATAGATTCCAGCCTTTCCATCCTCTTCTTCTTCAATTATCCCTATTAGGTAAAGGAGAATTTATTACATAACAAGTACAAACCAGCTGAATTTATGATGATGATCTGTTAGATTTAAAAATATCCTACTTTTTCAACTACCAAATCATAAAACATGTTACTTGACTCTCTGAGTTCTATTTTTCTGTTCCAGACACTAGGAATTAATTTAATTCCTAAAATTAACATTTTGCTCAGGTCCATACTCTGTATTTCCAGTAGGTTTCATACCCCTAGTCTGGATGTTTCACATTCTGTGCAAAAACATGTCCTCAAATATAATGTTTAAGTATCTTCTTCCAAATAAAATAATTTGTTTCTTTTTAGAAAAAGACACCATCTTAACTAGAAATTGGTCTGTCTAAATCTAAATTGGTCTGTGTTTTTAAGGCAATAAACAGTGTCATTCAGAAAGGAAGATATGATTGTTGAAGTTATTCTGCCATAATTCAGTTGACATGACACCCAGGTTCACTGACTATCCAATCTTGATTTTTTTCTAATTCTGTACATTGTAGAAACTAGTTTATCTACACCTGAGACTGAATACTGTAGAAAACTATCATCAGGGTATGATATTGCCTTGAACTGTCAGGAGCTATGATCATTCCCAGGAGACCTCTAGAAGATTGAGCCAAATAACTTCCCGACATGGAGGGTGGGAGAAGATCATAGAACCCCACCTTCCCAAAGGATATATAGGCCATAATAGGGTATAAGAAGAGAGGTCTCATTTAGCCCCTCTCCACCAGAAGACTTATAAACAATTCACTGGAGCTTGGAGCAGGCTCACCAGATTACACTCCATCCAAAGATGTCTAAACATCTAACAATTGCTAGAGTACAGGGTTCACCTTCATATAGCTGCTCATAGATAGCCCATGCTCCTCTAAATAACTGCTCATAGACACTCCTGTAACTCATCTTAATTTGAATTCATTGTTTCCCCAAAACTGAACTTGAATGGAATAGTATTGTTGTTTACATTATAGGTTCCTTATCTGTGATGTGAAGATATTTGTTCATTTCTTCTCCGTAAAAGTTCATATAACATAACATAAAAACAAACCACTGTTTTTCCATGGGTTTTTGTAGTGCAAACAGTTCATGGACCCATTTCTGTACAAGATTAAAGCAAAACCCTTTGTCCCTACCTTCTCTTTAACTTTCCTTTTCCCTGTGTGGATTCATATGATGGCCAGAGCCACAATACCAAGGCAGCAACTCTTAGGTAGTAAAAACAGTGAGAAAGGACAAATCTACTGCAACTACACTGCCTTGACCTTGCAGAGTTTCTAAAATGTGAACAGCAACATCAAGTTTGTAGGGAACCAAACACAATTTCCAGTCTTGATGCATAATGCATTATTAATTTTATATTAAAGAAATATTTCAGCATTGGGAAATGAAGGTCTATGGCCTAAGAAGACAAATCTTATCAGTATGCATCTAGAGTGTCTGAAGACAATATTATGCGTAAAACAGAGCCGGAAGAAAAGGCACCTATTTTTTGCAATGGGCATAAGCTATGGCTGGTGCAGATATTGGAGGAGAGTAAGGCATCTGCACCTTTCATTGCCAATTCTTTTTCATTCATATCTCCACTAATCATCTCCACCTCTCAAGCAACTTTTATCAAAAGAACACTTACTAGACATGAAATGAGGGTCTTCTACGCTAAACAGATTGATTCCTACCATGAGAAGTATATATATATATATATATATATATATATATATATATATATATATATATATAAATATATATATATGCACATTTCTATGTCACAGTATTAGTCAAGGTAAATGTGATGACAATTCTGGATCTTTGGTTTCTTTAAAAACAACACAGAAATATTATATCATCTTAATCCCAGGTGTGGGGAAATGGGGCTGCTTTGGACTGTCCACAGCAGCTGACCCTGATTTGTCTCCTGCTCTGGCAGGGTCATGGTTTTGCCAGCTGGAGATAGTTTCTGTGATCGGGGGATGTTTGGATCTCTGGGAAATTTTGAGAGGATATACAAATGTTAAGGCCTCAAGAGGGAAGGTTGATGGTTGGTGCTTCTTCAGGGGCATTGCTGTGTTTCTCAGTAGTCATGCTCAAAGAAAAATGAAATTAGATTCAGCTCTCTCTCTCTCTCTCTCTCTCTCTCTCTCTCTCTCTCTCTCTCTCTCTCTCATCTAGTGATCAGGGAGAGCTGAAACCTGGAGTGGGTAGATAAAGGGTGGGAAAAATAAGGATCCACAAAGTAGCCAAGAACAGCTTCAAGCAAAGAAGAAACAAACTGAAAGTAATTAGATTCAGGGATCTCTATCCCACTAGCTTTCTTTGCCTCTTACCTAATATTAGGGGTGAACCAGGGGCAGGGCAATAAAGGGTAGGAAAAAAGAAGAACCCACAAAGTAGCAAAGTCAAACTACAAGTAACTAAAAACACAGGCCTTACATGAGAGCACAGAAGATCAGTGACCCAAAGAACATATTTTTGATCACTCTAAGCTACCAATGTAGTGCAATGACATTAAATTAACAAAACATTTGGCTGTAGATATAAAGAGAAAGAGACGTGTTTCAAAGAGAAGTTTTACCTCTGTGTGTGCATTTGTCTTGAGTGTGTGCCAAGTGTGTGTTCCTGGAGGCAGGAAGAGTATTTTATATCCCTGGCGATGCATTACCAGGAGGTTGTGAGCAACCTGAATATAGGGAATTGAACTGTGGCTCTTAAGAAGAATTGCAACTTTCCTTAACACCTGAGCCATTTCATCTGCCCCCAGGTAAGCTTCTTTTACAACACAATTCTTTTATAAAGTTCTACACATGATGAATACATGTTATGATTTTTCATGTCTAGTAAAGTTTAGAACTTTCTTAAATTTCATATAAAGCTAATGAGTTCCCTTTTGGGGATTTTAAGATTTTTTTTTCAGGTAAAACGATTTGAAAAGAATTAGTGTTTAGAGAAAGGTACACTAGTTACATTGATTGACATATAGTTTAATTTATTCCCTTTAAAAAGATAAAGCCATTTTACTTTCTTGAAAATGCGATTATTTTTAAATAAAATTAACTCCCTATGTCTGTTTCCTAATTTAATTAATGAAAGTTTTGTAGATATTTTTGTTTCTTTGATTGGAGAAGACATCAAAAGCCCTCAGCAGCCAGCCTGTGAAGTAGCAGAATGTCGTCTAGCAATTAGAATCATCACATCACCTCCATCAGGACTTTGAACTCTCTTCAAAGCAGAGATTTTTCCTGGCTTTTCACGTTTTCTTAAGTAGTTCTATTTGATAAGTTTCTGTTCAAGTTCAAATGTTTTATAAGGGAACTCTATCAGTCAATCTATGACAGAATATTCTGAGGTCTTTACAAGAACATTACTCTTTAGGGTAAGAAATTACCAAATTGTTTTGTTATTACTATTATTAGTATTATTAACAATAATTATACTTGCATTCCAATAATGCTATGCTTTTAAATAATTGAGACTCAAATCTCAGAGAATAGAGAGTAAGTCTTTTTTCCTAAGGCAGTTTAATCTAGTAGAACCTAACCTACTATGATTTAAAAGAGAGAAAAACTTAAAAGCCTCACCTGAAAAGAGACAAGAGGATTCATGTACATAGAAAGGGAATCTCTAGAGAGAGAAATAATAAAAATACAAGAAAAGACCCAGGCTAAGCTGGGCCTGGTGGTGTGCCACTGAAAGGTCAGTGTTTGGAAGACTGAGGCAGGAGGATGGTGAGTTAAAAACCTCCTTGGGCTGTCCAGTGAGGCTTTATTTTAAAGATCATTCACAGTCTAAAGCTGGGAAAATAGAGGTTAAACCAAGACACGGTAGATTCCACAAGACAGTTTAGATCTAAGATCTGAACAAATATCTTGCTCAGAGATTGGAGACCAATAGGACAGTACTAGATGCACCATGAAATCTGGGGGTAGAGCAGCAGCAGCCCCTAGAAAATATCTAGACCAGAAGGATGGCTAAACTACAGGGTAACAGCATTCCGTGCAAATGTAACGAGATTGGTTAATTCTAAATACATGAGGAACTTATCAAGCTGATGACAGATGTGACCATGAAATAACAATATGTTAGAACTCAAGGCTAAAAGGACACACACAGCAAGCACTAAAGTTTAAAATGCAGAGATTTGACAAAGGCAAAGAGTTTAACATGATTGCTTTGTGGATAATCCACCTGACAGTTTTTAAACATTTCTGATAAGATATTCCATCCCACTCCAAAATTATTAGTACTCCAAAGTCTATATACATAGATGAATTAATATATATACCAACATGTGCAGCACAGACTATGGCAAGGTATGTGTTTATATGCCTGTGCATACATACATTTACATATTCATACACTGAAATAATAAGAAATGTGTGTTTTCAAGGTCCCTAATAAAGGAACCAGAGAAATACCCAGGGAGCTGAAGGGGACTGAAGCCACATAAAAGAAACATCAATATGAACTAACCCCCAGAGCTCCTTGGAACTATACCACCAATCAAAGAAAACACATGGTGGAACTTGTGGCTCTAGCTATATATGTAGCAGAGGATAGCCTAGTCGGTCATCAATGGGAGGAAAGGCCCTTGGTCCTGTGAAAGTTCTATACCCCAATATAAAGGAATGCCAGGACCAGGAATGAGAGTGGGTGGGTTGGGGAGCATGAGGAGGGCAGAGGGGATAGGGGATTTTCAGAAGGGAAACTAGGAAAAGGGATAACATTTGAAATGTAAATAAAGAAAATATCTAATAAAAAAAGAAATTTGTGTTTTAAAGATGAAACAAAGAAAAATTTCAAAGTTATAAAACATAAGTAAATACATTTTCTAATACTTTATGTTTAGCCTTTAGTGGTTAGCCTTCATATATATTATATTTTAAAGGTCATATAGAAACAAAATTTTCATGAATATAACTTTTACATGACTGAATAGGGAATGCATACAGAGCATATATGGGGAACAAACCTGCTTTTATCCTGTCTCTGGAATCTCTTTGTTAATAAATTTACCACACTGGCACATTGTAAAATATAAAAATAAAGTTGCATTTATTTATTTATTTATTTATTTATTTATTTATTTAGCTTTTTCGAGACATTGTTTCTTTGTGTAGCCCTGGCTGTCCTGGAACTCACTTTGTAGACCAGACTGGCCTCGAACTCAGAAATTCGCCTGCCTCTGCCTCCCTAGTGTTGGAATTAAAGGCATGCACCACTATGCCAGGTGTAAAGTTGCTTATTTTAACTGAAAACTACCGAACAAAATATCAGTCCTCAATCTCCATATTTGGAAAATATTATATATACTTTCTTTATTTAAAGTATTATTATTTTATTTGAAATATGACACAGATACATTAAAAAAAGATATAGAGAAATAAAAGTAACTCATGACACAAAGAAAAAGGCCATCATCAACGGTAGCCTGGTTTCTCTTTTCTTGCTGGGATGATAAACTGGCAAAAGCAGTTTCGGGGAGAAGGGGCTTCTCTGTCTCAGAGTTCCAGGCTATTACCCATCATTTCAGAAAAGGCACAGCAGAAGCAGAAAATGAGAAATGCTAGCTTAACGTTCGGTCTGTGTACTGGTTCTACTTGCATTGTGGGAGGGTCTTCAACCTCAGTCAACCAAACTGTAAAAACAAAACTAAACTAAACTAAAAACAAAAACATAACAACAACAAAAATTCCTCACAAGCTTGCCCACAGGCCAGCCTAATTGAAATTGTCTGTGTCTGAGTTTTCTTTCTAGGTGATTCTAAAACCTGTCAAGATGATAATTAACACTAGCCATCATATTTTCCCAACATGGATATAGGCAGAGACATGAATTATGACAGAGAGCAATGAAATGGCCAAAGTGGGGGTGGGGGTCCACCTGAATGCACACAATCAGGGAAGACACTGTTTGAACACAATTGAGAGGATTTAAAAACATGAATGGAGCTAAATAAAAGTGTGTCTTCTTTCAATTCACTGAGTGCAAGCAATTCTAAACATGATTTATATGTAAAATATTTCCCTCATCAGAGGGAGTGCTCCTTGAAGCCACTCCATGCTGTCAACTATTAGGAAAGATGAGTGGATAGGAAGGGAATACATATAAGTCATTAATAAGCACAGTTAATTAATAAAATTAATTGATTTTCCTTTAACATAATAAAACAAAATCATGTGAAACTGTGTTGGATGGACCTATGTCACAGCATTTTCTCATTGTCTCTGCTGGAGGTTTCTGAGCACTGCTAGTATGCTATCCCATGTTGTTCTGGAAAAGCCAAGGCAAAGGCTGCAACAGGGAGTCCACAGCTCATGTTTCCCTTTGAGGTGTCAGATGCAGATAGAGCTACACACCAAACCAGAAAAGGAGCAGAAAAATAATCAAGGCAATACAGCTTAATGCATTCAATGTTTCTGCGCAAAATATAATTAAATTATTAAGAAAATTATCTAAGTGCTAAAATATAAGGATCTTTATTTTTCATAATTATGTCATTTTTAAAACTGAAAATAGACTCTTCTCTCATAGAACACATCCCAACCAGAGTTCCAAGTCTCTCCCCTTCTCCTAGCACCTCTTACCTACCCTCTTATACAGATGTGTTCAGAAAATAGCAGGTCTCCAAGAAAGGACAGCCAGACAGGCCAAAATAAGATACAATAAGGGAGAGCAAATGCCCTCATATTGAGGCTGGACAAAACATCCAATATGAAGAAAAGTGTCTCAAGAGTAGGCAAACGATGGAGACATATACGTGTTCACACTGTTGTGAGTCTCACGAGCACATGAAGCTAACAGCTATAACACAAATGCAGAGGACCTGGTGCAGCCCCTGAGCCTGCTTGTTCAGTCTCTGTGAACTAACTGCTTAGTGACTTGGTAGCCCATGTTCTCCTGGTGTCCCCCATCCCCTTGGACTCCTATAGGCTTTCCTCCTTCTCTTCTGTGGAGTTCCCAGATCTCTGAAGACTGATACCTGATGGTGAGTTTCAATGTATACTTTCTGAATGATGTCTCTGCACTCGCTCCATCTGCTGCAGGAGGAAGCTTCTCTAACACATGCTTGACAAGGCACCAAACTATGAGGAAAACATGTCATTGGTTATTTTTTGTCCAGGCATGCTGGTGTTCCCCTTAGTCTCTGGGCTATCTAATTTTTTGTTCCTAGCCATCCAGGCTGTGTAGGACATGGGCTCCCTATCACACATAGGCCAAGAGTTAAAACCAAATATTGGCTGGCCACTCTCACACATTCTGAGACACCATTACTCTCACACATCTTGCAGGCAGATATAATTGAAGTATTTTGTGGCTGGGTTTGTGTTCAGGTTTTCTTTCCATAGCTTGTAGAGTACCTTCTTGCTCAAAAACAAACAAACAAACAAACAAAACAAAAACAAACAACAACAACAACAAAACAGAGAGCCTTCACCCCTACATTCTAGTTTCTTTGGCACAAGAGTGATCTTTATTTTAATCAATGGGTCAATCACAGACTTATTTTATTTTATTTTTAATTTATTTTTACACTCCATATTCCATTCCCTGCTCCATATCCCACACCTCCTCCCAACCCCACCCTGTCTCCACGAGGATGCCTCCACCCCCCCCCACCTCATCTGACCTCTAACTCCCTGGGGCCTCTAGTCTCTATAAGGTTAGGTGTATCATCTTTGAATGAACACAGACTTGGAAGTCCTCTACTGTATGCGTATTGGGGACCTCACATCAGCTGGTGTATGCTGTCTGTTTGGTGGTCCAGTGTTTGAGAGATCTCAGGGGTCCAGATTAATTGAGACTGCCTTGAGAATATACCCAAAAGATGTCCCACCATGCCACAAGGGCACGTGTTCCATTATGTTCATAACAGCCTTATTTGTGATAGCCAGAAGCTGGAAACAACCTAGATGTCACACGACAGAAGAATGGATGCAGAAAATGTGGTCCATTCACACAATGGAATACTACTTAGCTATTAAAAACAAGAACATCCTGAGTTTTGCAGGCAAATGGATGGAACTAGAAAATATCATGCTGAGTGTGGTAAGACCCAAAAGTAATGTTTGGTATGTACTCACTAATAAGTGGATATTAGCCAAATAAGTAAATAAATAAATACAGAATACCGATGATACTAATAAGTGGGTATTAGCCAAATTGATAGATAGATAGATAGATAGATAGATAGATAGATAGATAGAAAAATAAATAAATAAATAAATAAATAAATAAATAAATAAATAAATAAATACAGAATACCGAAGATACAGTCCATAGAACTCAAAAAGCTCAACAAGTTGAAGTGCCCAAGTGAGGATGCCTCAATCCCACTTGGGAGGGAGAAGAAAGCAATTATAAGTTCATAAGTTAGGAGGGAGGGAAAGACCTGGGAAGGAAATTGGAAAGGGTAGGGGGGAAGTCGAGGGGGAACAAGGGGAGGTGGGAAACCTGATTTGGTATTGGGTGAGGGAAAAGGACTGAAGCCCTGAGGGCCAGCAGAAAGAATGGAAACAGGCAACCTCAGGAAATAGGAGGTTACACCAAAAACCTGGGAGGTGAGACATCCCCAGGACTCAAAGGGAGGGACCAGGGATCATAGATGAAATGCCTGACATTAGGGAGAAGGAACTTATAGAGCCCACCTCCAGCAGAAAAACAAGACACCAAATAAGGGACAGGGTTGCCATCCCACAGTCACATCTCTGACCCATAATTGTTCCTACTGAAAGAATTACAGGGATGGAAATAGATTGCAGCCTGAGGAAAAGGTCTCGTGACAGGCTCAAAGTGGGATCCAGCTCAAGGGGAGGTCCCATGGCCTAACACTATTACTGAGGCTATGAAGCACTCACAAAAAGGGATCTATCATGACTGCCCTCTGAAAGACCCAAGAAGCAGCTGAAAGAGTAAGATGTAAATATTTTCAACCAACCAAAGGACAGAAGCAGCAGACCCTGTTGTTGAGTTAGGGAAGGCTGAAAGAAGCTGAGGAGAAGGGAGAGCCTGTAGGAGGACCAGCAGTCTCAACCACAGACTTCAAGTATAGAGATCTATGAATCACAATCGTGTAAAATTGTCAGTTGTCAAATTAAAAATAAAAGTTGGCAATTAAATTCATGCCTTAATACCTCTAAAATTGTTTAGATTTCATGTGTAACAATTTTTTAAATTATGAATAAAACATTAGATATTCTTTTTGTATTAGTCTTCAGAATTGAGTTTGTGTTACATTCAAACCCATTTGCAACACAGCATATTTTAAGTATTCAAGATACATATGCAGCTGTGACTATCACATTGGTCAGTGCCAGTTTAGTGTAAAGACAGGCAGCTAAAACACAAGGTTACAGAAGCATTATCATCTCTGTTGTCAAGAAAAAGCCCTCTAAAAGCAAGAAAATCAGACTGAAAGGCTGAAGATGCTAAACTACAGTTCCTCACACAGTCCCTTCTCATCCTCAAAAGACAATAATCCAGGGAAGTTTCTAGAGTTCTGTGAGATTTTCTACATGATGCAACTGTGATGCAAATCACAGTTTCAGTAAAGTGAATCTCAAAAATTTTGATGTCATTGAAAAAAAATATTTTAACAGTATGTAAAAATTTTTGTATATGTATTAACAAATCAAAATATTCAATATATTAAATCTCTGCCTTTCCTTTCCGTGTTTTTTTCTTTGTTTTTCCATTAGCACTATTCTCAGAATCACCTTCATCATCTATCACACTACAAAAAAGGACAGTGTGATATCTGAAGTAAAATGGGCAAGGCTGAACAGTGCTCACAGGAGTAGTAGCTGGGCTGTCTTCATTTGCCAGTTGTCACCTATGCAAGTTAGAGTTGTAAGTTGTGTAGCGACTGGTGACTTCTTTAATGATAACCTCAAAGAGAGGACTCCCAAGAGGACTTTCTTGTCTTTCAAGAACTTGAGAATCTTGTTCCAGAGAGCAGAAGATTTATATCTCAAGGAGTCAGTAAAAACATGTATAAGTTTACTAAAGTCAATTTTCATAGACAACTTATAATCAGCATGGGATGCATCTATCATGAGACAGAATGAACTGTTAAGGCTATCCTGGGTCCCTGATCATGGATTTGGGTACTAGAGACAAAAAGTATAAGATAGGCATGCCCATGAGAGCAGGTCAGCAGATTTACCTTTAGAGGGAAGAGAATGTCTGGATCTTGACTAGAAGAGCAAGTAGAGCTGTGATACAGAATGAACGGAAGTTGTACATCTCACTGGTCAGAGAAAGCAGAGATCAGCTAACTAGAGTCTGAAATAGAATAGAGGGGAAGTGAATGACCTCCAATCCTGAGCAGTAATGCCAAACTCCAAAGAATAAGGTCAAGTAGAGAAATAACTGAGCATAAGTGTGGAGGTCTGCAGTAGAGAAATTTTGCCTAAATATTTTACAAATATCACCTTAGGCCCATGTAGACCCACTGGGTCAAAAGCTGCATTTCATCAAGATAGTAAAGTTTTAGAAATGCACATTCCTATCTGGAGGATATCATCCTGAGTGAGGTAACCCAATCACAAAAGAACACACATGATATGCACTCACTGATAAGGGGATATTAGCCCAGAAACTTAGAATACCCAAGATACAATTTGCAAAACACTTGAAACTCAGGAAGAAAGATCAAAGTGTGGATACTTCATTCTTTCCTATAATGGGGAACAAAATACCCACGGAAGGAGTTACAGAGACAAAGTTTTGAGCAGATCCTGACGGAATGACCATCCAGAGACTGCCCCATAAACAACCACCCAACCCAAACACTAGGTGGATGTCAACAAGAGCCTGCTGATAGGAGCTTGATATAGCTGTCTTCTGCGAGGCTCTGCCAGTGCCTGGCAAATACAAAAGTGGATGCTCACAGTCATCCATTAGTCAGTGCACAAGGCCCCTAATGAAGGAGCTAGAGAAAGTACTCAAGGATCTAAAGGGGTCTAAAACTCTATAGGAGGAACAATATGAACTAAACAGTACCCCCCCCCAGAGCTGTGTCTCTAGTTGCATATGTAGCAGAGGATGGCTTAGTTGGTCATCAATGGGAGGAGAGGCCCTTGGTACTGTGAAGGCTCTATGCCCCAGTATAGGGGATTCCAGGACCAGGAATGGGAGTGGGTGTGTTGGGGAGCAGGAGGAGGGGGGAGGGATAGGGGATTTTCAGAGGGGAAACTAGGTAAGGGGATAACATTTGAAATGTAAATAAGGAAAATTTCTAATAAAAAATTAATTTAAATATGTACATCCTAAAATCTCACATTTCCCTCATTGCATACATAAGCTTTGATTGTGTAATATGCCTCACTTACAGCTGTACTTAGAGGTGAGGGTCTCTTTCCCTCTTTTTAAATATTTGCTTTGACAGCAGATTTTCCAAGAGAATGATACTGTCCTCCTCTATATCACCTATGTAAAGTTCTTCTTGCAAGGTGGGCCCTTATGCCAGGAAGGAGTACATGAATTTACTTAGGAAGGTGGTAGATAATTTCAAATACAGCCACACATGACTCTGTAGAATAAATTTTGATATACTAAAAAGATGAACACAGAGCCTTTATAGAATCCTTAAATCAAAAGGAAGAAACAGCAACTGAAAACACATTAATCCAATTTTATGACAGAGGAATTTTTAAACAAGCATCAAGAAACATAAAATTATGGTCCCCCCCTTGGAATCATAACTTGGTTGTAAGGCAAATATATATTGAGGTATAAATATAAGAGCCTTTATAGTAATAGAACATACAACAACTAGATCAAATTATAATTGACATGGACAACAATAGACATAAGACTTCATATTCCTAGAATTTAATTTTTTTTTCTGAAACACTAAAGTTATATGAAGGTACTTAGGCAGGTATGATAAAAATAAAAGGAAACCAAATCAGCAGAAGTGAAAAACCATTAGGCAGTTATCCCTGGAAGGAGTGTTTGAGAACATCAAGGATGTGGAGAAAATGAAGGGGTTTATTCCATGTGACCTTAGTATTTCTCTAATTCTTGGCCCACTTTTGAAAGCTTTTACTTTACTGTATAATTTTGTGCATATACCTCTAATCCCAACTCTTGGGAAGTAAAGGATGGAGAATTGTGAGTTCTTTGTCAGCTGGAACCATATAACAATACCTTGTCTCAAAAAAATAAGTGAATAAAATAAAAATTTAAATGACTATGATAAAGCCTTCCTTTACCAGTCATAGATATAAATTTTCTATAACCCAGATGTGTTTTAAGGACCAGGGCATATCCTTTTAAAGTATCATCACCAAGACAGCATCCTTCTCCTCTATGTGTGACCATAGCAATTTAAAGTTTATATGCACTAATTAGCACAAATGGTATACCCACAGTGAGCAACTGCCTCTCCCTGTCCTCTAGTAGTTTCCAACTAATGTGCCACTGCGCTTCGTATTCTTCGTCTTTCTAAAGAGTAACCTAGTTCATTCTTTTTTATTTTTCTAACTCTAAGGTCTTAGTCCTTAACTGAAATGATATTGAACATACTCTCTCTTGGTTGTTTAATTTGTGTCTATTAATTTTTCTCTGATTGTTTAAGAATGTACCTGTGTTGGCACACATTCTGTATACAGACATGCTCTATGGTACCTCACTGTCAGGACTACTCAAGGCATAATTCTATGAGAACTGTCCCAGCTATAATTTATTTTATATGTGGAAAGATATGTTTTCTAAAATTCCACTGAAATAAAGTCACTTGTGCTTTAAAACCACTTGGAGATACTACAAGAACCAAGCCTGTAGAGTCAACTTATGAAGACTCAAGTAGGCTACAGAGATCAGGGAATCTTAGGGGGTCTGCACTAGGTCCTCTGCATATATGGTATGGCTCTGTACCTTGGTGTTCTTCTGAGATTCCTAAAAGTAGGAATGGGAGCTGTCCGTGACTCTGATGCCTACTTGTGGGACCCTTTACTGTCTACTGGGTTGCCTTTTCCAGCTTGATGGGAGAGTATGTGTCTTGTCTTATTGTAGCTTGTTATGCCATATTTGGTTGATGTGGTTGAAAGGCCTGCTCTTTTCTGATGAGAGGTGAAGAGCGGTCTATGGGGAGGAGGTGGAAAGAGACTAGAGAATAGGGCGAGAGTACGGAGAGGAACTGCAGTTAAGATGTAATGAATGAGAGAAGAATAAACACAAAGTAAATAAGACTATAAAATAAATCACTCAAAGATACTACTTAAGGAATGATTTTATTTTGGAGAGAGGTAACAGAATTTGAGAGAGAGAGAGAGAGAGAGAGAGAGAGAGAGAGAGAGAGAGATTTATTCGAAACTCAAGATCACACTTTGAGCATACACTCAGGAGCCCTGAGTCACAGCTCCATTGCTCTATGAATATTACATTTACATCCTTAGAGAAGACATTGTGAAGTAAGCAATGCAGGAAAACTATGAAGGATGTTTAACCTACTTATGACAGTCTTAAATTGCCTTAGGAACATTCCTTTACATTCAACCAGTTCATATGCAAAACAGGAACAATGTTTATTCTGACCCATTGTTTGAGAATATTTACTAGCCATTAGTTATGTTACTTTATTTATTTGAATGCATATTTTCCTACTTTCTTATAACCTTAGAGGATTATAAACCTTGAGAAATACACACCCAAGACCCAAACAACCCCCAGTGAAACAGTGGCTGTCTCCAGTTACTGACAAGCTTATGAATAAATCCTTCAAGTGTTCAGTTAAAAGATGATTTGAAGCAGAAACAATAAGCACAATCAATAATTCTATCATGGTTCCATCAACAGGAAAGATGACCAATACTCAATCCTTTTGTGGGAAATTGCTTTATCTGACTTTACTGTAAGCAAAACACTAATAGATGTTTTTATTTGTCAGAAAAATGCAACAAATGAACAAACTGTTACTACTGTGGTTCCATATAAAATATTATTTCTTCTCAATGCATCAGGGGAAAGAGGAAGTCAGGTGTTCAGGGGTATATTTTATGAAAATAAACCCTTTGTTTCCAAGTGTTTATTATAACAAAATGACCCTTATTACCTTCAGAGTTTTTCTGTTTAAACTTTTGTTCTTCTCAGACATGGGAGGGGGACTGTAAATTAGATCAAGGAGAAGTACTGTCATGCCAGCAGAGACAAGTTCAATACCAAAGATTTATCTACTTAGACAAATGAAATCAGAGTCAGTGGATCCATCTAAAAACGTTCTGATGCCTCTGCAGAAATACAAAAGTCACAGGTAAATGCAATTTTACTCCAGTCAAATTTGGTGCTATTGTCTAGAGGGCTGTAATGCTTAAAGGTTAGCCTTTGTCAAATCAGATCTGTGGATTTTGTGACACTGAAGATTAGGTCTACCAGATTAACAACAGCTTATGCACAGAGACTGAATTTTAAACAAGTAATCATTAGTATCACAATGTATCCAACATCCTGAGTGGATGTGTGCTCAAAATTTCTATCAGCTAAAGAGCCAGACAACTTCCAGCATCTCATTTTTAGTCTTCTTATATTGTCTGAACTAATGGGCTAAACTTATTTGTTATTATTTTTTACGGTATTCATATTTTCAAATGATTAAATATTTGAAGTCCATAGCAAAGGTGTGATAAAACAAAACAACAATAAACCAACACAGTTGTCAATATACTAATAGACTGACATTTTTTTCCAATTCATATAATAATGGCTCATTTGTCTGTTTCTTTGAGACAGACTGTCATTCTGTAGTCTGTGGTTGCCTGGAACTCATAATATACCTCAGCATAAATTGAGGTATTTTAAATCGCTTTACTGTTTTAGTTTTTTTTAACTGACATAAATAAAACTAAATCAGGAGGTAATTTGCAGTGGCCACACCCTCAATATCCTCTACTTGATGCTGGAATGCTTTAGTATCAAGAGACACCCTACCAGCTGGCCTTTTTTCTCTATGAAAGCACATGTGTTGGGCTAGAGGTATCTATCGTTTGGGTATAACCATTACTATATTAGTATTGTAGTAGCACTTTTACGTATATTTACTGGTAGATTCTAAGCTTAAAAATCACTTTAGATGAAATTTTTATCCCAGTTATTTAATTTAATAAGGAGAAAGTTTTCACTATCCAAAGTCAGTGGAGTTCTTGTAGAGGATCTGAATTTAGGTTCCAGGTCCCTTGTTAGACAGTTTACAATCAACCACAACTCAAGATACAGGCAATCTGACATTTCTCTGGACTTGGAGAGTACTGCCTATATATGGTGCATACCAGCATTCATATTGACATAAAATAAATATAAACAAATAAATATCAAAAATCATGATCATATAATAAAAATAAATAAAATATTTGATAACATAAGTATTATTGTGTTTGTGTGTGTGTTAAGACAGAATGTCTTGCAGTTCATGATAATTTTAAGATTAAGATATAGCTAAGGATAGCCTTGAACTTTGATCTTCATGCTTCTACCTTCTAAGTTTTGGAATTATAGATGTATAATACTACGCTCAGGTCAAAAGCACTTATTCTGATTAACCTGACATCAAATAGAAAAAAAAAAAAAAAGAAGAACGGAAGAAAGATATAGTCATTACTAGGAAGAATTGGGTTATGGTGGGAATTGATCAGTTTATTCTTTAAAATATGTACAATGCTTACTCTCTTATAAATTCATCTTAAGCAACTTCCAAAGTGAACCTTTCAAGGAAATCAAGGCCTAAAGCAACAAAGCACATAATACTGTTGAAGATGGGATTCCTCTGCTCCCTGTTCCAGCTTGGTGGTACATGCTGATCCTGCCATTACAGACCCTTCCTCTTAAACCTTAACCCCAAACCAACGCTTTCATTAAGTTGCTGTTGGTAATTATTTGGAACACGGCAAGAGGAAAGTAACTAATATAGACGTTCACACCAGAGAATGGGCTATTGTTGTGAAGACCTGACTTGGGATTTTGGAGGAATGTGCAGGGCTTTAGAACTATGAACCAGATCAACAGTTAGCTACTCTAAGCATAACCTAATGGGATGTTCCCTCGCTGCCTAGAAGACAGCTGCACTGCAAGCAATGCTAACTTCTCAGGCCTGGCTCGTGATGTTTCAGGAGGAAGCCCGGGCCATAACTGAACTGACCTAGATTTCATTAATGTGGTATTTTGACAAAGAATCTGCTTACCTTCTCCTCATGTCCTAATAACTCACCAGAGGCTAAATTTAAAAGTAATGGGGCTAAATTATTTCGCAGAGATAATTTAAAGACAATATAGTGCCGGGCAGTGGTGGCACACGCCTTTAATCCCAGCACTTGGGAGGCAGAGGCAGGCAGATTTCTGAGTTTGAGGCTAGCCTGGTCTACAGAATGAGTTCCAGGACAGCAGGGCTACACAGAGAAACTCTTTCTCGAAACAAAACAAAACAAAACAAAACAAAAACAAACAAACAAACAAAAAAGACAACATAGTATTAAGTTAGTGTAATAGTTGTTACTGATAATACAAGTCCACAGTGAAAAAGAGCAGCCCAAACAGAAATAAATACAAAATGAACAGTTTGGAGAAAAGGGGAGTACAAAAGACCTTAATTTTACAGCAAGGGCTGTACTGAACAGAGACTGTGATTGTTATGCAGAGTAGAAGCCTCTGGCTTGGCTTGGGATTAGAGACAAGACCCCACCAGGATTTCAGAGAGCCTTTGAGGAAAATGCCAAGCAACCTGTAATAGAAGAATGTCCCTGTGCCTGGCAAACATGGAGGTGGAAGCTCACAGTCAGCTAGTAGATGGAACACAGGGTTCCCAAGGAAGGAGCTAGAGAAAGTACCCAAGGAGCTGAAGGGGTCTTCAACCCTATAGGTGGAAGAATAACCATGAACTAACTAGTACCCCCTGAGCTCATGTCTCTAGCTGCATATATAGAAGAGGATGGGCTAGTTGGCCATCATTGGGAAGAGAGGCCCCTTGGTCATGCAGACTTTATATGCCAGAGTACAGGGGAATGCCAGGGCCAAGATGTGGGAGCGGGTGGGTAGGGGAGCAGGGCCGGGAGGGGGGAGGGTATAGGGAACTTTCTGGATAACATTTGAAATGTAAATGAAGAAAATATCTAATAAAAGTTGGAAAAAAAAAACCTGAAAAGAAAGGAGGTCCTAAGAGGCCATTATATGTAGCTGTGAAATTGAAGCCTGGCTTACTATGAAGACCTCAAGATGTTGGAGATAACAGAGTTCTGAGACATCTGCCATGCAATGCCACACTCAGAGAAAGATGTGCCTTATGCTATAAGAAGCAAAATTGGAGGAGAGGTCATCTGTGCCCATCAAAGTAGTCTCAGACACAGAACTTGGCACTTCAGGATTTGTCATGCTGAGTTGTGGTCCTTCTTTGGACCAGTGTTTCCTTGTTATATCCCCATTCCTTCTTTTTAGAATGATAATATGTAAATTCTGTAACACTATATGTTAGAAGCATGAAATTTGACTTTTTTTTTAAAAAATTAATTTACATTTTATACTCCATATTCCAGTCCCTGCCCTCTCCCCATCCACCCTCTGTCAATTCTACATCCTACACCTCCCACCCACGACACCTGACCTCTAAACTCCCTGGGGCATCCAGTCTCTTGAGGGTTAGGTGCATCATCTCTGAATGAACACAGACCTGGAAGTCCTCTATTGTATGTGTGTTGGGGGCCTCATCTCAGCTGATGTATGCTGTCTGTTTGGTGGTCCAGTGTTTGAGAGATCTCAGGGGTCCAAATTAATGAGACTGCTGGTCCTCCTACAGGATCACCCTTCTCCTCAGCTTCTTTCCACCTTCCCTAATTCAACAACAGGGGTCAGCTGCTTCTGTCCATTGGTTGGGTGCAAACAACTGCCTCTGACTCTTTCAGCTGCTTTTTGGGTCTTTTGGAGGGCAGTCATGATAGGTCCCTTTTTGTGAGTGTTCCATAGCCTTAATAATAGTGTCAGGCCTTGGGACCTCCCTTGAGCTGGATCTTACTTTGGGTCTGTGGCTGGACCTTCTTTTCCTCAGGAACCTGAAGGGAGGGGAGAGCAGGGAAAGGGGAACCTGATCTGGTACTCAGTGAGGGAAAAGGACTGAAGCCCTGAGGGCCAGCAGAAAGAATGGAAACAGGCAACCTCAGAAAATAGGAGGCTGGGGTGACCCTCCAGAATGTACCAGAGACCTGGGAGGTAAGACACTCTCAGTACTCAAAGGGGGGACCCATAGATGAAATGCCTGACAGTAGGGAGAGGGAACTTACAGAGCCCACCTCCAGCAGGAAGACAGCATCAAATGAGGGATGGGGCTGCCATCCTACAGTCACATCTCTGACCCATAATTTTTCCAGTCTGAAGTAATTTGACTTTTGATTTTTAGAAGGAATCACAGTTTAGAGATTGCTGTGAGTCTCAGAAACGACTTTGAATTTTTAAGCAACTGCAATTTTAGTTGCAACTGCAAAAAAGTATGGGAATTTTGAAAGTTAGACTAAATGTATCTTACATAATGGTGTGAGCATAAAACTGTGGGGTAGAAGGTGGTGATTTGATGAGAAATGTCCCCAATAAGCTCACATATTTTAATACTGCATCTGTGGTTGGGGCCTTATTTGGAGAAAATGAGGATTCTTTAGAAGGTAAAATCTTGTTGGAGGAAGTATGTCATGGGAACGAGCTTTGAGGGTTCATTCTCCACCCTACTTCTAATTTATACTCTCTGCTTTGTGTTTGTAGTTGAAGATATGATTTTCTAGCTTCCTGCTCCAGCTGCCTGATGCCATGCTTTCTATGATATCACCTACTCTTTTCAGAAACTGGAACAACATGAATTCTTTCTCCTCAATTTCCTTTGGCAATGGTATGCTGTCAGAGCAATAGTAAAGTATGTAATACAACTAGGATACTGAGAAAGGGATGACCTGAATTAAAAGAAATGTAAATCAAAGAGAAAAGACAGAAACTGAAGAAGTGACCTTAAACCCCATTAAGTGGTAAGCAAATAACCAGATTATTGTGAAAAGCTGGAGGAGGAAAGACCCTGCATTAGAAACAGCTCTGTAACGTATGAGCAGCAATTATAGGTTATGGGAAATTGTATTTTTTGACACAAAGTTATTTACCAGGTTGGTTTTAAGAGTTACAAATATACAATACACCTGTCACTACAGACTGTCTTATTTGTTGATAAAATAAAAGCTCATTTGTTGATAAAATAAATGATTTGAACAACTTTTCTCCCAAACCCAATACAAGTCTTAGAGATTTATTTATAAATGTTTGAAATTTGGTTGCACGAGGAACATAAAAATACATGTACACATGAATTAAAAAATACTTTTATGCATAAAGTACTCTAACAAAGTAAACAAAGGCAAAAATCACATAAATCAACAGATGAAAGCCACACTTGTAAATAGGTCAGCCTCAATCCACATTCTTAAACTGATAAAAAGTATTGGCAGCTCAGAGATAACCAGATATTCATTAGAGTTCAAATCTAATTCCAGTCCTCTAAGCATCTGCAATAGAATCAGTGTATATCCTCAGAATATCTTTTTTTTTTTTTAAAGATTTATTTTTATTTATTATACGTAAGTACACTGTAGCTGTCTTCAGGCATTCCAGAAGAGGGTGCCAGATCTCATTAAGGATGGTTGTGAGCCACCATGTGGTTGCTGGGATTTGAACTTATCACCTTCGGAAGAGCAATCGGGTGCTCTTACCTGCTGAGCCATCTGACCAGCCCCAGAATATCTTTTATGTTCATGTCAGTGAGATAAGTGTCTTATTCAAATATTTCTAACTGATTTGACCATAAAATAAGCTTTGTGTTCAAAGAAGGGAAAAAATAAAAGATAAAAAAAATGGCAATTAATTTTCAGTTACATGCTATGTACAGATATGTTGGGGACACTGAAATATTGAATGCCCAAATAAAAAGATTGCAATGAAATTATAAAGTCCGCCAAGGAGCAATAGAGACAAAATTCCTAAATAGGGATGGGGTTCAGGAGGTTAGGGATCCTTCAAGGGGCTATATTACAAAAAAGATGAATTCTCCATTTCAGAGAAAAACATCAGCTGCTCATATCCAAGTTACTTAGCAAAAAATAACTGACTAGAAAATGGATGTCATTACCAAAGCCAGAAATTTCTATAAATCCATTATTAAGTTTTACAAACATCCTAGCTTAAATTGTTCTTTAATATACTGTGTTCTTCCATTTTCTCAAATATCTATCTCTAGCAAGATTTCTGGGTCAGTGCTAAAACATTTGCCAAGTACAGGAAAGGCTTGGGATTTGATTCCCAAGACTGCAAAATATCTTTTTACCTTATATTTATATTTTATATCTCATTTTACATTTCATTTTCCTCATTTGTATTATGTTGATTGTAATTTCCTTCTAATGGAACCATTAAAAGGAAATCTATGAAGTAAATTCAAGTCTGTTACTATTTTATCTTTGGGACATGCAAGAGGAAGCCCTCATCACCTGAATGATATAAAAACTCTTGAGGGAAAAAATTAAATGTCATTAGGAGAAGACAATAGTGATATACAGTTGCCATCCCAGCATCTAGAAGGCTGTGGCAGGAGCATCAGACATACAAGGTCAGCCAAGGGTACATAGCAAGACTCCATCTCATTCTCCACCAATAAAAGCCACCAAAACGTCACTAAGGAAAGCTGAAGTGTCATTGTTGAGCTTGTCAGCCAGCCTTTTTTTTTCCCCTTTCTTTACTTCAAAATGGAACAAAATATCTTCATCTATAACCAAGGAAATCAATTGATAGTGTCTTCAAACTTTCTTTCTTTCTTTTTTTTTTTTAAAGATTT
The DNA here is from genome assembly GCA_902729485.2 of Mus minutoides. Classification (NCBI taxonomy): domain Eukaryota; kingdom Metazoa; phylum Chordata; class Mammalia; order Rodentia; family Muridae; genus Mus; species Mus minutoides. Next base: position 184,785 of record LR750719.1, on the reverse strand, counting down.
TATTTATTATATGTAAGTACACTGTAGCTGTCTTCATACACTCCAGAAGAGGGCGCCAGATCTCGTTACGGATGGTGGTGAGCCACCATGTGGATGCTGGGATTTGAACTTATCACCTTCGGAAGAGCAGTCGGGTGCTCTTACCTGCTGAGCCATCTCACCAAAAAGATTTCCCTCTTCTCATTTTCCCTTTTGCAAATCTTGTCTTTACAGGCATTTTCTAAAGTTTTCCTCTTAAATCATGAGGATCAGAAACCCATCATCTAATTGGAGTTTTGCTCTTACCAAATTGTCTCTCACATCCTGCTCTGTGCCTTCAGATTGGATTATATTATGGATAGATCCCTGATTGGAAGCAGTTTTCTATTCAGCCACTGAAGAATACCCAAATAGACTACTTGTCCTCCTGACCAGCTCCTCAATATCTGCCCTGCCCTAGTGAAATCACTTGAAAATTTCTAGTAAACCTTCCAGACATCTTTTCTTTTACCTCATGCCTGTCTCTTTACTTAACATTTGAGGTTAAGTAAAGGAATTTCCTACTAGAAAATTCATCTTGACCACATGTGTGACTTGCCAGTCCAATTGGACCTTACCTGGCAGATCTCAGTTTGTCTAGGCAGGATCTCAAAGTCTGATACTTTGTTTTAGAATCAAACAGATCGCAACCTAAAATGGAATTTATACTAGTGAATCCAGTAAGACTGTACTGCAGATGTCAAAAGTGAGGGTGGGAACTGAGAGAGCCCATAGAGAGAATCAGAGTTGTTATAACTGTGTTTTCTGGTTTGTAGGGAAAGGGGAATGGTTGCATTTCAGTGAGGAAAGATACCCCAGCAACAAGGTTTAACTCTGGGAATGACTGGTGTTGATAGTTAAACCTTCGAAACTGATGTGAGGGAGAAAACTGGAGCAAGGTAAGCATTTCAACTGTGAGTTTATTCAGCTTCTTGCAGTTCCTGAGTAGAGTGAGCAAGTGTCACCTGGATCACACACTCCTGCTCGAATCTCCAGTGCTAATCCTGACAGGAAGGGTCTCACTGGCACCTTCAGGGATCTGTGTCCATCTGGCTGACTTACACTAGGACTTTGTCAGCACCTCCGTTATGCTCCCACATCCAGAATTACTCCCTTTTAGAATCGCAAGCCTGTTTCAATTCCTCCAGTGACTTTTCCAACACTTGGGATTATCTGTGTAGATCCATTGTTTTATTCTGCTTCCCTCATTCACTAGACATAAGCTTTCCATCAACTGAAGTACGCATTACCTTGTAACAGTACCCAGATCCTTTCAGCCCATGATTTTGCAGAAGCTTGGTTACCAAATGTGGAAACATTCCTCATGGTTTTGCAGGAGCTCCATTTACTCCAGGACGTGTGTCCATTTTCTCTATCCCAGAAAGACTCTCTAAAATAAGGCAGCATGATTGATTTACAGAAGAAAATCCGTTTAAACACTTTCTCTTCTTTTCTGTTTTAATATTAATTGGTTATTTTACTTATTTTCATTTCAAATGTTATCCCCATTCCTGGTTTACCTCCGCCAATCCTGCATCCCATCCCATTCCCCGTCCTCCTTGCCTATAAGAGGATGCTCTCCCACACACACACACATTCCTGCCTCACCCATCTAGAATCCTCCAATGCTGGGGCAACAAGCCTCCACAGGTCCAAGGGCCTCCCCTCTCATTGATGCCAGATACAGCCATCCTTTGCTACATATGCAGCTGGAGCCATGGACCCATCCATGTGTACTCTTTCTTTGGTGGTTTAGTCCATGCTAGCTCTGCAGGGGAGGGGTCTAGTTAATCTATATTTTTGTGTTTCCTATGGGGTTGCAATCCCCTTCAGCTCCTTCAGTCCTTCTCCAAATTCTTCCATTGGGGTCCTCAGGTTCCAATGTTTGGCTGTAACTATCTGCATCTGTCTTAGTCAGATGCTGGCAAAGCCTCTCAGAGGACAGTCACACTAGACTCCTATCTGGGAGCTCTTCTTGGCATCAACAATAGTGCTGGGTTTGGCATCTGTAGATGGTATGGATCCCAAGGTGGGTTGGTCTCTGGATGGCCTTTCTTTCAGTCTCCGCTCCATTTTTGGTCCCTGTGTTTCCTTTACACAGGAATAATTCTAGGTTAATATTTTGAGATCAGTGGATGGTCCCATTCCTCAACTGGGGACCATGTCTATCTACTTCAGGTAGTCTATTCAGGTTCTATCTACCCTGTGTTGGGTATTTCAGCTAATATCATCCCTGTTGGGTCCTCAGAACCTCTCACTTCCCAGATACCTGGTACGTTCCAGTGGTTCCCCCATTCCCCACCCTCACTGCTACATATTTCTATTCATTCCCCTGACCCTCTGAACTGCTCTCCTGTCTCTTCCCATACCTGATCCTGCCCTGCTTATTCTCTCCCCTCCTCTTTCCCTCTCAGGTCCCTCTTTTTCTCTACCTCCCATGACTACTTCATTCCATCTCCTAAGTAGGACTGAAGCAACCACACTTTGGTCTTCCTTCTTTTTAAGCTTCACATGGTCTGTGAATTGTATCATGGGTATGCTGAGCTTTTGGGCTAATATCCACTTATTAGTGAGTACATGCCATGAATGTTCTTTTGAGGCTGGTTACATCACTCAGGATGATGTTTTCTAGTTCCATCCATTTGCCAGCAAATTTCATGAAGTTGTTATTTTTAATAGCTGAGTAATACTAGATTATGTATCCACTCTTCTGTTGAGGGACATCAGGTTGTTTCTAGCTTCTGGCTATTATAAATATGGCTGCTATGAACATAGTAGAGCATGTGTCCTTTTTATATGTTGGAGAATCTTTTGAGTATATGCTTAGGTGTGGTATAGCTGGGACTTGAGGTAGAACTATTTCTAACTTTCTGAGGAACTGCCAGATTGATTTTCAGAGTGGTTTTACCAGTTCGCAATCCCACCAGCACTGGAGAAGTGTTCCTCTTTCTCCACATCCTAGCCAGCAACTGCTGTCACCTGAGTTTTTGATCCTTGCCATTCTGACTGAGATAAGATGGAATCTCAGCGTTGTTTTGATTTGCATTTCCCTGATGACTAAGGATGTTGAACATTTCTTTAAGTGCTTCTAAACCATTCGAGATGTCTCAGTTGAGAAATCTCTGTTAAGCTCTATACACCATTTTTTAATAGATTTATTTGATTCTTTGGAGTCTACCTTCTTGAGTTCTTTTATATTATGGATATTAGACCTCTATCAGATGTAGGGTTTCCTTTTTCCAATCTGTAGTTCTCCCCTTTGTCCTATTGACAGTGTCCTTTGCCTCACTGAGACTTTTCAATTTTATGAGGTCCCATTTGTCAATTGTTGATCTTAGAGCCTGAGCCATTGGTGTTCTGTTCAGGAAATTTTCCCTTGTGACAATATGTTTGAGGCTCTTTCCCATTTTATCTTCTATGAGATTCAGAATAACTGGTTTTATGTGGGAGTCTTTGATCCACTTGGACTTGAGTTTTGTACAGGAGATAAGAATGGATGGATTTGCATTCTGCATGCTAACCACCAGTTGAACCATTTGTAGAAAATATCACTTGTAGAAAATGCTGCCTTTTCTCCACTGGATAGTTTTGGCTTCTTTGTCAAATATCAAGTGACCATAGGTGTGCGAGTTTATTTTGGGTCTTCAATTCTGTTCCATAGATCTTCCTGTCGGTCTCTGTACCAGTACCATTTTGTTTTTATCACAATTTCTCTGTTATAGAACTTGAGGTCAGGGATGGTAATTCCCTCAGAATTCTCTTATTGTTGAGAATTCTTTTCACTGTCCTGGGTTTTTTGTTATTCAAGTTGAATTTAAGAATTATTATTTTTTGTATCTCTGTGAAGAATTGATTTGGAATTTTGGTGAGGATAACATTGAATCTATAGATTGCTTTTGGTAAGATGACCATTTTTACTATGATAATCCTGCTGATCCATGAACATGAGAGATCTTTCCACTTTCTGAGGTTTTCTTTGATTTCTTTTTCAGAGGCTTGAAGTTCTTGTCATATAGAAGATAAGAATATTTTACTTGCTTGGTTAGAGTCACACCAAGATATTTTATATTATTTGTGATGATTATAAAGGGTGTTGTTTTCCTAATTTCTTTCTCAGCCTGTTTATCTTTGTGTAGAGGAAGGCTTCTGATTTGTTTGAGTTAATTTTATATGCTGCCCCTTTGCTGAAGCTTTTTATCAGCTGTAGGAGTTCTCTAGCAGAGTTTTTGTGGTCAATTCTGAATACTATTACCTGCAAATAGTGATATTTTGACCTCTTCCTTTCCAATTTCTATCCCTTTGACCTCCTTTTGTTGTCTAATTTCTCTAGCTAAAACTTCGAGTACTATATTTTATAATTAGGGAGAGAGTGAGCACCCTTGTCTTGTCCCTGAGTTTTGTGGGGATTCCTTCAAACGTCTGTCCATTTAATTTTATGTTGGCTATTGGTTTGATGTATATTGCTTTTATTATGTTTAGTTATGTGTCTCCAAATCCTGATCTTTCTAAGACTTTTAACATGAAGATTTATCTATCTTGTTGATTTTCTCACAGAACCAGCTGTTAGTTTTGTTGATTGTTTGTATAGTTCTTTGTTTCTACTTGGTTAATTTCAGCCCTGACTTTGATTATTTCCTGCCCTCTACACCTTTTGGATGTATTTGCTTCTTTTTGTTCTAGAGCTTTCAGATGTGCTGTTAAGCTGTTAGTGCAGGAGCTCTCCAATTTCTTTTCTTTTTCTTTTTTTAAAGATTTATTTTATTTATTATATGTAAGTACACTGTAGCTGTCTTCAGATTCTCCAGAAGAGGGAGCCAGATTTTGTTACGGATGGTTGTGAGCCACCATGTGGTTGCTGGGATTTGAACTTATCACCTTCGGAAGAGCAGTCGGGTGCTCTTACCCGCTGAGCCATCTCACCAGCCCCCCAATTTCTTTTTTAATACACTCAGAGCTATGAGTCTTCCTCTTAGCACTGCTTTATTTGTGTCCCATAAGTTTGGGTGTGCTGTCCCTTCATTTTTGTTAAATTTTAGAAAGTATTTAATTTCTTTCCCTATTTATTCCCTGACCAAGTTTTCAATGACTAGAGAGTTGTTCAGCTTCCATGAATATGTGGGCTTTTTGTTGTTTTTTGTTGTTATTGAAGACCATCCTTAGTGTTGATCAGAAAAAATGTATGGTATTAATGAAATCTTCTTGTATGTTGAGGCTTGTTTTGTGTCTGATCACATGGTCAGTTTTGGGGTATCAGAAGGTGCTGAGAAGAAGGTATAAACTTTTGTTTTCAGGCGAAATGTTCTGTATATACCTGTTAAATCCACTTGGTTCATAACTTCTGTCAGTTTCATTGTGTCTCTGTTTAGTTTTAGTTTCTATGATCTCTCCATTGGTAAGAGTTGAGTGTTGAACTCTCAAACTATAATAATAGTGGGAATATGACAATAGTGTGAATTTTAATATGTGCTTTGAGCTTTAGTAAAGTTTCCTTTACAAGTATGAGTACCCTTGCACTTGGGGCATAGGTGGTCAGAATTAAGAGCTTGTTTTGGTGAATTTTTCCTTTAAGGAGTACAAAGTGTCCTTCCCAATCTTTTTTGGATAACTTTTGTTTAAAAGACTATTTTCTTGGGTACTAGAATGGCTACTGCAGCTTGTTTCTTGGGTCCTTTTACTTGGACATTTTTTTCTGGCCTTTACTCTGAGGTAATGTCTCTCTTTGCCATTGAAGTGGGCTTCCTGTTTTCAGCAAACTATTGGGTCATGTTCATGTATCCAGTCTGTTAACCTATCTCTTTTTATTGGGGATTTGAGTCTATTGATGTTGAAATATATTACAGACTAATGATCATTTCTTCCTGTTGTTTTATTGTTAGAGGTGGAATTATGTTGGTTTGGTTCTCTTCTTTTCGGTTTGTTGTGAGAAGATTAATTTCTTGCTTTTTCTTGGGTGTAGTTTCCCTCCTTGTGTTTGAGTTTTCCTTTTATTATCCTCTGTACGGCTAGTTTAATGGAAAGATATTGTTTAAATTTTGTCTTGGAATATCTTGGCTTCTCCATTTATGGTAATTTAGAGTTTAGCTGAGTAGTGTAGCCTGGGCTGGCATTTGTGACACGTGCCCAAGATCTTCTAGCTTTTAGAGACTGTTGAGGAGTCTGTTGTAGTTCTGAAATGTCTGCCTTGATATGCTTCTTGACCATTTTCCCTTACTGATTTTAATATTCTTTCTTTGTTCTGTGAATTTGATGTTTTATTAAATGACAGGAGGATTTTCTTTTCTGGCAAAATCTATTTAGCGTTGTGTAGGCTTCTTTTATGTTTATGAGCTCTTTCTTTAGGTTAGGGAAATTTTTCTTTATGACTTTGTTGAAAATGTTTACTGACTCCTTGAATTGAGAATCTTCACTCAATTCTATACCTATTTTTCTTAGGTTTGGATTTTTTTTTATTGTGTGCTGGATGTCCTGGATGTTTTGGGTTAGGAGCTTTTTACACTTTGTATTTTCTTTGACTGTTGTGTCAATGTCTTCTATAGTATCTTCTACACTTGAGATTCTCTCTTGTATTCTGCCGGTGATGCTTGTATCTGTGACTCTTGATCTTTTTCCTAGGTTTTTCATCTCCAGGGTTGTCACTCTCTTTGTGATTTCATTTTTTCTATCTCCATTTTTAGATTCAGGATGGTTTTGTTCAATTTCTTCACTTGTTTGTTGTATTCTCCTATATTTCTTTAAGGGAACAATTTATGTCCTCTTTAAAGTCCTGTATCATCTTCATGAGATGGAATTTTACATCAGAATCTTGCTTTTTAGGTATGTTAGGGTATCCAGGGCTTGCTGTGATAGGAGTACTGGGTTCTGACGTTACCAAGTGGCACCGGTTTCTATTGCTTATGTTCTTGTGCTTGTCTCTCTCCGTGTGGTTATCTCTGGTATTGACTGGCCTTGGTTTCCCTGACTGGAGTCTGCCACTCCTGTGAGCCTGGTTATGTTGGACCTTTTTGTGTCAGGCTGTCTCTGGGAATGGGAGGTAGACTGGAGCACCTAATGTGAGCTTGGCTGTGGCAGACCTCCTGGTAGTCAAGCTGACTCTGGCTGTGGGTGGGGGTGCTGGAGCATACAATCTGCTCTACCACATAGTTGAGAACTGGAAGAAAGATGTTTCTCTGTCAGGGAAAGAGGTCTTGGGTCCTATGGGCCCAAGAGTAGTGGGTCTCAGTTAGACTAGGTATAGAGGTGGGGAGGAGGGAACTCACCTGTGAGCCTGGTTGTGTCAGAACCTCTGGAAGTCAAGCTGTCTCTGGGTGTTGACAAGTTGGGGGAGTTGGAACACAGGATCATTAAATACTTTCTTATACATAGTGTAAAATAGCCATTCTGACTGATTTTTTCCCATAGTTTGAAGGTATGTCAATAAACTAAATGAAAAATCCATACCTGTAAAGGGGCTCTAGCCCGCCCAAACATAATAAACATGGCACTGGCAGGCCTGCTCTTTCCTCCATTTCCTCTGCCTTGCTAAAAACTGTCAGATTACATTCCTAGAACTAGTTACCCAGATCCATTCTCATTTTAGTAACCTCCTCTCCCTCAGGGTGATTATCAAGATCCAACTATCAAGCTATTGATGGCCAATGATTAATTTTGGCTCACCTAATTACCATGTCCAATTAAAACAATCGAAATTCCAACTCATCCTTACACAGGTTTTCCCTTTTACCTGTAGTAACTTCCTTTTACCTATGGGCCACATCTGTCTTTTCGCTGTCCAGAGGCAGTCCTTTGTCTCTCTGGAGCAAATGTACCTTCTCCCTCTGCCTTGTTCCCTTTCCCTTTCCTAGTCCTCTGTCTCCTATCTTTGTCTCTTACTCCATGCCCTTTATCCCTCTCGGGTAAATAAATCTCCTTTATGCTGTGAATTCAGTCTTGCAGTCCTTTTAAGTGAAATGTCTTCTGTTCCTGGTTTTCTTTGGTCTTTAGTTTATCCAGTTTTGATTATCTTATCAAGGAACATTAAACCAAATATATTCAAAAGAGTTGGAAAAACTCCTTCATGCCATATTGGTGACATATTCTTGCTGTGTGTGTACAGATAAAAATAGCAATGTCAGACACAACAACAGTCAAGTTTGATGCCTGGGGCATCACTCGATCACGACAGCTGTGCATGCTAAATTGATCTTTCTTATGAACTCTTTACTTACACCTCTTTCGAGAGAGCCACCCATGGATTGGCTCTATATTTTTGTGCTTTGCATCTGTATTTGGAGTCTGAAAAGACAAATAATACACAAACCCCATGACATAGGATGTGAGGAGGGAAGACACCTGTCAACAGAAGCATTTCCAGCTACACCTGATAGGGAAGTTTTCTGCTCTACCTACAAGCCATTTCTAAAATCCTGAAAATGATCGGCTGGCATTGCTTGAAAGCATCATTTCTCCTTGTGTTCTACTAAGATGTTTGTGTGCTTCAGTGACCTTTTAACCTCCAGCACGAAGCCCTCACAATGGAGGCATCATGTTCCCCTTTCATTACTCACTGACTCATCTATGCCTAAAATAAGCTTTTCTTTTTTGTCAATGTCAAAGAGTATGTCATGTTTTATGAGCCATGCCTTCTCTGTCACAGCCATATTATAAGAAATGTAAATGCAGACAGGACAACTGTCTTTGACAGTGCATTATTAATTTCATGAAAATTTTGTGTCACAAAAATGTTTTTCTTTTGAAGGCTTCCTAATTGTTTAAAATTGCACACAGTGTTTTTGATTCAAAGGCCCAACCTCTCCCAAGAAAGATGGTAAGCAAATGTAGAGTCCAGGTTCAAACTTTACTAATACACACTTTTCTTGTTATATCTTCCGTTTGCTTTAAGAAAATCAGAAAGCTGGTGTGAAACAGGTTGATATACCTTAGCTGAAGACATCTCCATTCTGATACTCACTGGGAGGAGCTCTAAAAGAACTATCATTTTAGGGAAAAAAAAAAAAAAACAACAACAACTAAGCCAAACCAAACAGGAATCAAAATACTTACAATTTATATACTTGAAGAATATTCCATTTTGTTATAATGAGAACAGAAACATTAATGTTTTCAAGTTTTCTCCATAGCTGAATCCTAAACTGAAGTGGATTTGGTGATAATTATGTCTGATATAATCTGGAACTATATTTGATCCAATTCTCATAACTTTTCATAGCTGTTCAATACAGAGAACTACCTCTTCTGTACTTTCACTTAGGAGCTACTGAGGAGCACACAGCAGGCCATGGTATATTTTAAATTAGTTTACAACTTTTACAAAGTGATCACACAACAGACCCTGATTCACTCATTTGAAGGGGCTGAGGACAGAGAAAATATGTTCTAAAGGGAGAGTATCCAGTTTTTTTTCAGATAGAAGACCACCACTGAAGTAACTATGTTTTAAACTTCAATTTGTGATGGACATATTTTCCTTCCTGTTTATTTTGTTTCCTGAGTTGTCAGACATGGTGAACAAGAAAGAGAAAACAACCCAAAACAAACACAAAAATAAGCTGTAGCTTATTTCTCAGAGACAGAGTTACCCATTCAGGTTGTTCTAGCTGGTTCAGTGGCTGGACAGTGTGCACTAGATTCATTTGGCCTAATGTACAGCAGGTCAGTTAAAACCAAAGTGTAGTGGAACAGCATCATTATTTTCAAACTGGAGTTTATGTACCACAATTTTGTTTCTCAGAGGATATGTGAAACTACAGAACACATGAGCCCTTCTCCCTGCAGATTTAATTATACTCAAATCCAGCAAAACATAGTGTTTGCATATTTAAGAATTGTAAATAGATTATATAGATAGAATACAAATCTCATGAATTTGAAGACTGAAACAAACCCAAAAACCTTGCTATATAACTTGTGAATTCATTTGCCTTCTTCTTTGGTAAAGGCTAGTATCATGGTCTACAGGACCACAATGAGTATGGTAGGAAACCATAAGCATTATTTCTACATGTTTTGCTCTTCCATAAGGGAGAGAGAACACTGAAATGACCTTATGGTTCACACATTAAAATATAGATATTAGCATATTTAGACAGAAGCGCTCATCTTGATGCACGTAGTACCTCTTTAACTCAATTTCTGGTTTTCAAAGAACAGTGTATCCACGAGTCTACAGTTCTCCTTCTATGTCAGTCGAAGCTGTTCTGTTAGTCAGCTTTCATTCTCTGTGACAAATGGCCTCAGAAAATCTACTGAAATGAGCAAGGATTTATTTTTCCTTCTGAGGTTTCAGAGCAGGGTCATTTGGCTGCATTGTCCTGGGCCTCTGATGCAGAAGAACATGATTGTGTGTGCTTAGTGGAGCAAAGCTGATCATATCAAGACAGCAAGAAATAAAAGGACAAGGAGGAAGGAGCCAAGGGCAAATTATACGCTACAAAAGCATATCCCTATGCTCTTCCAACTAGCCCCTAACGTTTCCATCACCTCTCAATAGCCTATTAAGTTGTAAGCTCATTAACAGATTGATTCAGTGATGAAGTTAGATAGCATGGATCTAAGTGGTCTTGAAAAGACACACCTCTGATCATTGCTACCACAGGGACTAATCCTGTAACACATGAGCCCGCAAAAACCATTTAGGTCAAAACTGGAAGTGTTGCAATCTGGTGGAAGTCACTGCCTTCTTTGTACCATTTTATCCTGCCAACAGGTCCTCTTCATCCTTTCTTTGTATTATAGGATTTGAACACATTTTTGAAATACTGTAAAGTTAGAATAAGGTCTATAAATATCTGTCAAGGGCGTTGTGCTTGCCTAGCATGGGTGGGACTCTGTGTTGTATCCCAGTGCTGCAGATGGGAGAGAGCTCATTGATAAACAGAAAGAAATGTTTTATACATACTTCAGCTAGAAAAACATCTTCCTAGTTATATAAAGTCAAATGGTTTTTTGCCCCTCAATCACCTCCAACTACTTCTTTTTAGTATGAGAAAAATTGTATTGATCATTTGTCCTTTATCTTAATGTAAGAAAAACCGAGTTAGTTCATACCATTAGGAAGAGTCACTTCAGTCACTGAAATTATTGAAACAAGCAAAGTAAATGCACTTACAATGATATGCTTTTTCTCTTTCCCTGCACCTGTCCTATCTCTCCATATGTCCTTCATTTCTTTTTTCCTTTCCTTCATCCCTTTATTTGTTTACCAAAAGAATATAAAATGACAAATGCAGACAGACAGAGAGAGAGAGAGAGAGAGAGAGAGAGACTAGGGAATTATAATATCATACATTTATTTCTAGTTGATTTTACATCTGGTCCAGCTGGGTTGATTGTTAATAGTCTATTGGCAACAACTGTTCTATCCATAGCTCTCGCTAAAAATTTCATACTCAGAAAATTTGATGAAAAAATATAGCAATGAACTAAGCATATTTGTATTGCCTTCTCTAATATGCCCCATCTACTCTGCTGTGGATAAGAGCAAGTACTTCTATTTTTCCCTTATCTAGGGCATCTTTCATTCAAAGATGCATCATTAGTCTATCCTACATTGGTTAATGATGTTAATCTTTGAAGAACATTTCAATCTGCCCATGTTACTGACAATGTATTTAAGACTCACAAAGCAATGTCTAATCCTGTCTTTAGTTACTTACGTTATAACCCTTTTAAAAATAAAATAAGCCCACAATATATAAATAGGCATGTACTATTGTTTTAATATTATTATTAAACTACTTTGAAGTTCCAAACACTAATTTCTTGCCATTTGTTCACATATTCAAATAATTTTCTGTTCTCATCATTCTCCAAACATTTTAAACTACGCTGTACATTATATGCTGCACATCTATTTCATGCTTGGATTTTTCTGTCTGTCATTTATCCTCCTAATGCTTCCAATACTGCTTTGCTGTTGACCTCAGATGTCTCAAAAGCCCATGTGATAAAGGCTCACCTCCTAGATTGAAGTTATTCAGAAGAAGAGGCACTCTTAAGAGTTGAGGTTCACCAGAAGTTCCTCAGGTCATTATTGGCATGTCTTTGAAGGAGAAACTAAAACTTCAGCTCATATATCTCCCATGTTTTTCTATGCCAGGCATAAGAAAAGCAACTATGTGGTCTTGCCATGATAGCTACCTCACTGTAGGTCAAAGCAAAAAGAGACTCAGCCATTGCCTAATCATGACAACTATCTGAAAAACTAAACTTGTTCTCTTTATAATTTTATCATCTCAGATTTTTTTATAATAATGAGATGTAGCAGCAAATTAGTCCCATCTGATGATACAGCAAATTTATCTGCTCATGGAACTTTAGTGGGAAGGAATACATAGCATACACAACACTCAAGAAACAAACATAAATAGAATTTATCTAAATTACATTTTGCCATTATAATGCCCTGTTTATATTCATAAAATATAATTAGGGTTGAAGATTCCTTTTGTCTTTCTTATAAATAGAACCCTTAATCCAAGAATGTCTGTATGCCAATGGTACTTAAGTTTATTATCTAGCTGACAGTCATATATATGGAAATTAGTGTTGTGGTTTATCTTATTTTACTCAGGAACTGATATGGGGGTGGGGAGAAAAGAAGATTCTCATGCTTCTACACTGAGGGGACACATTTATCCAATAAAATCTTGTGGGGACTCCTGTACATGTTGGTAGATATTGCAACCACCTTTACAAAGGTTTTCTTAAAATAAAGAATAAGTAATGTTAGAGGTAGAAAAGAATGAGACAGGCATGCTATTGATGGGAATGAGACTTCCTTTTATCTCCAGTTGCATGGAATATAAGACTGAAAGACTTTGCTTACTTTGTAAACTCCTCTTCGAGGAATGAATCTCATGGCTTCTGAAGATGCTATGCAAGGTGACAAGAGAGAAAATAACTAATAGTCCAATCCAGCTCTAAAGCCTTTGAACCATAACAGTTATGAGCACAAAGATATCCTCAGTGGTACAATAGTGGCACTAACCAGTAACCAACAGCTGTCTAAATGGATTTAAACCCTGCTCAATAGGGAGGGAATCTTTGCTTAATCATGTATCATAAACCTAGCCAACTATTTATAACTGGTAAAGCTATAAACCCTAAGGAGACTCTACCACTGCCACTTCTCTAAACCAGTATAATTTCTTACTGTATTCTAAATGCATATCTACAAAGTGAGTTCGAGGACAGCCAGGGCTATACAGAGATACCATCTCTTTTTTTTTTCAACTTTTATTAGATATTTTCTTCATTTACATTTCAAGTGTTATCCAGAAAGTTCCCTATACCCTCCCCCCTACCGGCCCTGCTCCCCTACCCATCCGCTCCCACTTCTTGGCCCTGGCGTTCCCCTGTATTGGGGCATATAAAGTCTGCATGACCAAGGGGCCTCTCTTCCCACTGATGGCCAGCTAGGCCATCCTCTTCTATATATGCAGCTAGAGTCATGAGCTCAGGGGGTACTAGTTAGTTCATGGTTATTCTTCCACCTATAGGATTGAAGACCCCTTCAGCTCCTTGGGTACTTTCTCTAGCTCCTTCTTCCTTGGGAACCCTGTGTTCCATCTAATAGCTGACTGTGAGCTTCCACCTCCATGTTTGCCAGGCATTGGTATAGTCTCCCACGAGACAGCTATATCCTGGCCCTTTCAGCACCATCTTGCTGGCATATGCTATAGTGTCTATGTTTGGTGGCTNTACCGGAAGATCCTGCAATACCTCTACTGGGCATATATCCAGAAGATATTCCATCTGGTAACAAGGACACATGTTCCACTATGTTCATAGCAGCCTTATTCATAATAGCCAGAAACTGGAAAGAACCCAGATGTCCCTCAACAGAGGAATGGATACAAAAAATTTGGTATATTTACACAGTGGAGAAACCCTGTCTTGAAAAACCAAAAAAAAAAAAAAAAAAAAAAATGCTTCTCTTTATACTCACAGATAATTGTAACTTACTCTTCTCAACAACAACAAAAACAACAATAACAAAGGTTTATTTTTTAACAGAGAAAGACCATTACAGTAATTCACAATTGCCAAAAATACAGAGAGCAACTGACCTTGAGGTGTTTGACCTCGATTCATACACACAAAATAAAACCCCAACAATTAAAGGTTCAGGGAACACAAAAGAGATAGAAAGATTTTAACAGCCAGAGTATGGAGATATCTGCTTTGAGATACTATCTTCTATATTTAGACTCATAAGTGCAAGCTACTTCAGTAAAAGTCTCAATAATATAGTAGTCACCTAAACAAGACCTAAAAAGTGGTAAAAATGGTTGGTATGCCAAAGGGCATTGGAAAAAATCTTATAAGATCTCAACTCTATATGAAGAGCTACTGGTGTACATGCTTCTGAGAGACGGATAATCAGTTATCTTTAGGAATGAACTTCCTAATAGTTTATCCAATCCCAAATGATCAGCTCTAATCATGTATACATATGAACAACAATAAAGGGCCTCAGCATATTACATTAATAAATTTATATGATAATAATAATTAAAATAAAAAGCCATGAAATTGAGAAGGAATGAAGTGACATGAGAAAATCTGGAGGTGGGAAAGTGAGAAGGGAAATGATACAAATATAATACTCATATGTAAAATTTAAAAATAATCAATAAAGTAAGATTTGCAGACGGAGGGTTGGTGGAGTGAATTTGGTGGATTGTGTTGGAACGCATTGGTTATCATGGTGTGGAGGGATTAGTTTCAGCAACTTGGAATCTGGACCAAGACATGAACAGTTGTGGATGCTGTTCTGCAAGCCTGATATTCATACCATGCACAATGGAATCTTAGGGAATCTGTAGATAGTAGAGTTATTGGAATTCTGTGGTAAGGACTGGATACCATATGCCATATACAACAATTGCCTCTGAACAAGACATGAGAAAACAAAAATGCTGGGCAGAGTTATATGCAGTATATATAGAGTATACTGAATATACTGGGGTTTGCACCAGTTTAGTCATTTTTCTATGCACTAAAATCATAACTAGATAGCTGAGGCACAGTATAAGTTTTGTAGGCAGATGATATTCTCAAAGAAGTGGCTAAATGCTATGAAATAACTGTGTTGGTATGGTTTTTGTTTGTTCACTGAAAGTAGGAAAGCAAATGTTCAAGATTCTACTTACTGCCAGACAGGGTACCTTATACCTAAAATCTCAACACTCAGTATGCCTAGCAGGAAGAACATCATGACTTGGTGTTCCAGGCCAGAATAAGCTACAGTGTACAGCCTTGCCTCACAAAGCCAAATAAGAGAGCATATCGCCACCAAAAAATAACAACAGCATACATACTGTAAGTTCCCTA
Organism: Mus minutoides; assembly: GCA_902729485.2. Classification (NCBI taxonomy): domain Eukaryota; kingdom Metazoa; phylum Chordata; class Mammalia; order Rodentia; family Muridae; genus Mus; species Mus minutoides. The sequence continues at coordinate 169,434 of LR750719.1, read as the reverse complement.
TATCCTTGTGTGAGGGATATATTCTAGGACTTCCAGTGGATTGCTGAAACCTCAGATGGCATGTAAACCTGTACACACCAGGATTTCCTGTATATAAAAACCTATGATGTAGTTTAATTCACATATCAGGCATAGGAAGAGACAGACATTAACAATTAATAATGAAATGGGTTATGTGTTGTTATAATAACACATTGTAATGGGGAACTTTCTGGATAACACTTGAAATGTAAATGAAGAAAATATCTAATAAAGAAAATAATAATTTGAAAAAAAAATAACAATGTAAAACATATTGCATTAGTTACATTCTCTATGTGTAAGTTAGCTTTCCCTCCAGTCATGTGTCTGGGAGCTTCTCCTACTTCTCCTTTCCAGTCTCTAAGCTAAGGCTCTATTCTTTTCAAGGGACTGATTCTAATATCATCCATGAAAAGTCATAGTTTTCTAAAAGGGAAATTGGAAAACATTTTTTTCTTTTAATTCTAAAGTCAAATTGACATTTGTTAGCTGTGAGTGCTATACCTTATCTTCATTAGAAATACAGATGTTTCCCATTTTCTTGATATTTTGCTTTCTGAAAGTTCTGTGCATCTACTCAATAATATCTCTAAGTCTTTGACATTAAACATATACGGCTCTGTCATAGCTCTTCTGTAATAGTTTCTAGATTCAACCAGATTTCAAAGGCATTCATTTGCATATCCCCACCAAAATGATTGCACAGTGACTTTCTGTTGTAGGTACTTAAAATATATTTTCAGGTGTAAACGTAACAAAATATAGCAAGACATGAATGTTTAAAGAAGGAAACAGGTGCCAATGATAGAAGGCTTTATTACTACCCCACTATTTTAATAAAAATCAGCTTGAAGTAATCATATGCAAATATCATGCAAATTATATGCAAATATGCAAAGGAAGATTTTAGACAAAAGCAATGTATTGGATACCACTAGAGTCAGACAAGTTGGATTTTTTCACTTAACTTTCTAAAATCCTGGGTAGGGTCCACCAATCACTTGGAAGAGCTTGTCCACTAGTGCTCAAATGTTGCTTACTACCTGATGCCAGCTTCAGTGTACAAAACAACACTCTTGTGACTGAAAGAGTCAATGGTCCTTTAAACCATCAACAACTCAGTCAGTCTCCAGTGATGGCTAGAATGACCACTATTGCGTTTTATTAGAAGGTTCTGGTTCCTTTTCTCTGTTCTCTCCAGAATGGAAGCTATAAAGCCATTGTTTATAAATGTAACTTTTATTCAGGAGATAAGTCATCTTATAGCCTGACTGCTAAATAAGCTCACCTTTTCTTGTCCATTCTGAGCTCTGGCTAGGTGGTTTAACTCAGCTTTTCTTGCTCAAAATTTCTCTCCAGCTGACTGATTCAAATTGGCTTCTCTCCACTTACCAGTCTGCTTGAAAGAACTGCCTCTGGATTCCATGAACTGAACTCCTCTGATTGTAACTGACTGATGAACTGAATGGAACTGGATGGGACTGCATGAACTCAACTGAACTCAACTGCGTTCCACTGAACTACACCAAATTGCACTGAACCGGACTCAACTGCAATTCCTGAACTCAACCAAACTGCACTCACTGAATTGCCTACCCACTCCTGACTCACTCTGCCCTGCTCTTATGTAACCTCTCTTTCCTATCCATTATCATGGTGTTGGATGTATCCTATCTCTTACTCAGTATGTCAGATCTGTCTCTGATTCGGCACTTTGTCTGCCTCTCAATTACATCACTTTCAAACATGGTGGCTTCCTTCTATGGAGTAAGTTTACCTGCATTGTTTGGGATTAAATACATGTACTGAGGGCATATCTCAATTACTGATAGAGGGATTAAAGGTGTATCATTCCAGTTGGATCACACAGACTTAGAAAGTATTTGCATGTGATACCTTGCTAAACCAGTCATGTTGCTGGATTAAAATTTTTCCAAAATTGTTCATTTTGAGCAATTTCAAAATAGAGTTAAAACAAACTTTTTAAAATTCTCAAATATCACCCTTCTGTCTGTTCCATATACAGAATTCCTGTTTCTGACTTCTATATCTTCCTTCACTAGACTCAAATAAGGGAAGTTATTAATAACCTATCAATGGAGACACTAAGTTTTCTTATTATTGAAACACTTTCTCAGATTGTTTTTCAATCTTATAGAGTAGTATCAAGGCAATAGGGAATTTGGAATATTAGCCCTGTCATTGAATTGCATTAAAATAGTCAAGAAGAGAGGGCAAAGTAGTCAAGAGAATAGTGGAGTATCAACAACTGAAAGTTAAGTAGTCTGTGCTGAAGTAGGATTTTGAGAAAATTCTTTACAGGCCTGGAGTGATGGATCAGCAAAATGATTGCTGCCAGACAACCTTAGTTCAATCTCTAGGATCTATATGGTGAAAGTAGTGAGCCAATCCTCTGACCATCACTCATACTCAGTGCCATGAGCAGGTACATATACATGCATATATAATTAAGAACTAAACAAGAACAGTGCCCTCAAAAGAAAGTTCTTCATAAAAATATATACAAACATTTAGTGGCCACAAGATGGTATGTATGCTTTTGTCTGATCATGAATTTGAGGAAGCAAAAGAGACAAGGGAAATAACCAGATATATTGAATATGAGCCAAGCTGTCTTCATTTGCAAAGGGGTAGAAATAAGTCCCTAAACTAAAGTCTGATGATAATTAGAGAAAGACCTTTGGAATATAGCTACCATATAGGTAAGACTATGAAGATAGACCCTCCATGGTAGCATAAATGGCTTTAAAGGGGGAGAGAAAGGCCATAGGTGGAAGCTTGCTTTCTGTGAGGTGCATGTGTGATACTAGAGGAAGCAAGAAGTCTCTGACCAGATGTTGAGCTGAGACTACTGACAGGTGTTGAGACTTTGCAGCCTATGGAATTAAGGACCAAATATATTCCTACTATTTATAGACTGTAAATATCTACTATTAGTTGTTTAATTATTAAGCACTTACTTATAACTCAGTGATTTGAGCAAACAACTCAATTTATTCTCCATTATCTTCCATGTATTTATCCATCTATACAAATTATCCCTGACTTAACACATAGCTTAGAATGAACTACTCCTACAAATTCTAAAGGAATACAAATTAATTGATATTGGTTACTAAATGTTTTGTAATATTTTCTCCCATTCATTGTTCCATTGTTTCACTTCTGAGAGTGTCATTTGTGCACAAATATTAATTTTGATGAAGTCAAGTTTATCTATTTTTCTTCTTTAGATGTTTATACCTTTTATTTATTCAATAGTTCTCTGTAGCCATGGGTGTAGAAGTTTATTCATTTATGCCAAAACAAAGTCAAAACTAAGTTTGAATAATTGTCCTTCCATCAATAATCTATATGGTTACTTTAATGTTCATCTTAACAGAAGTTTCCTTTCTTTATCTCTGTGAATGTTTGCAAGACTAAAGGTAGATATTTTAATAAAACCAGATGTCACTGTTCATAGAATTATATCAATGGATTGCATAAATCTAGTTAAGTAATTATAGCTTTCATATACTTTCATTCTAAAAAAAATGAGTATTTTATCAATGATATTTATAGTTCCTAAGAACTAAACACTGTAATATGTATTAGATATGGAAAAGTGCAAAAGAAAATATTTCTTATTCTCAGATAAATGAATTAAAATGAGAAACAAATATTAAACAATCAAGTACTGGATTAGAAAACAGCAAGTTCTAGCATAATGATTTTTAAAATGTTAGGTTAGAAGTAACTAATTTAAGAAACCATGTTCTCTGTTGTGAGTATATATCTCAGTACAAGGAATTGAAGGCAGGATCTCGCACATGTTAAATAAATTGTGCCACCATTGAACTATACTCCAGCCAATACTACTGGGTGGTAATGGCTGTAAAGCAATCTGTCAAGAAGGTGTCCAACAGTTCAAGCAGAAGGTACAAAGCTAAAATGCATGAAAGAAGAAATTTCCAGCCTGAGAACTTTCTGTTGGTGGAAATAAAAGAGTAGACTGAAGTCTGGGGAAGTAAAATATGATGTTAAATGCATTGCTTATAGGTGATACCATAGACTATATCTTATAGACCAGTGATTTTCAAACATATTCAAGTTATTATGTCAATAAGCACTGTGTACAATGACAAAATATCTGTGAAAAGAAATTAAGAGAGGAAATTTTTATTTCGATTTATGGTTTCAAATGTTTAGACCATGGTATTGGACCTTGTTGCTATGAGCTCTTACATGACAACAGGAAGGGGTTCCATTGGCTTGAGTTCACACATGACAGTAAGGATCACCACATGGCAGGGTAAAGATTCTCACTTGATAATATCTAGGAAGCAAGCAATACCAATACGAGAGGAAGGATTGTGCCAGGACAAATAACCCTTCAAAAATATCACAGGAAGGATCAACTTCTTCCAACTCAGTACTAATCCTAATAGTGAAGTTATCTATGAACTACTGTCTACAGTTACTGTCTCCATGATTCAATCATTCCTCAATTGCATCTCTAAATAAGGGTGAAGACACCACACTGGAAGTTTTGGGTGTGGCTTCACATACCCAAATTATAAGTCTGTAGAGAGACTCTCTTGTGCACTGTATGAAAGTATCACCTCTCAACAAAGCACTGGTTGGCCAATGAGCTGAGATAGGAAATAGAAGATTGGAGATCAAGCAGAGTGAGATAGGAATCTGGGAAAGAGTCAAGAACAGGAGATTTTTGCCCTGGGCTTGGTGGAACCAGATGCATGAACTGAAGAGAGATAAACAGTCATGTGGCTGAATTCAGGTTAGAATAAATAGGTTATGTAAGTTACAAGCTAGTCAGGGAATTATCCAAAGTTTATGGCTAGAAATTTATTCATAAATGATTAAGTTTCAGACTCACTATTCTTAGAACAAAGAGGGTAGGTGGAAAAGCTCCTAGATACAACAGTCCTGCCTTTCTTTATATATAAGCAATGGACAGAAGCTTATCTGTCCACATAACCAAGTGCATAAGGAAAACAGGTTAAAGCAAAAGATCCTAAGTTCCTACCAGATATCTCATAATAATTAACAAGCATTCATAGGATTTTTTTTTCAAAACTGCTATTGTTTCCATAGTGAGAACCAGGTAATACCCTGAAAATATTTGGAGTCCAAAGAGATTAACACAAATATTCATGACTTGAGGTAATGTTATCAAATAGTCTACACTGGGTTTGAATTCTACAAATGAGATATAAAATGCCTGAAATGGTTTTACTCTATCCTCTTATAATTCATTTATACATATATGTTAGTCATTTTTAAAAGGTAAATCAGATCTTAGTCTTTTCTTTAACTTGCTACAACTATATCATTTTTCTTTTTTCTTTTTCCTTTTTTAATTAGATATTTTCTTTATTTACATTTCAAATGGTATCCCCTTTCCTGGTTTCCCCTCCTAAAATCCTGCTATTCCATCTTCCCAACCCCTGCTTACCACTCCAGCTTCCCTGTCCTGGCATCCCCTACACTGGGGCATCAACCTTCTCAGGACCAAGGGCCTCTCCCCACATTGATGTCCACAAAGGCCATCCTCTGCTACAAATGCAGGTGGAGCCATGGGTCCCTCCACGTGTACTCTTTGCAGCCCCATAGGAGAAACAACAATATGACAATCAAACAGTACCCCCATTGCTTCCAGGGACTAAAGCACAAACTCTATCTTAAATGAAAGCCAGACTCTACTCTGTGGTCTACCTCTCCAAGCTCTACTGCCTACCTCTAACCTCTATTCTCTTACAACCCTCCTTCCTAATCAACTTTCTCTGGCCACAGTGCCTTTGAATACAAATGCATTTCATTTGCCTTTTCTGTCAGAAATGCTGTTCTTTTAGCTGTTCATGCTGCCGTATATCATCACCTCCGTTTTCCTCAATCTCCTCTTATTCACACAGGATTCCTCTGTCCAAAGGGAGAGGTCCCTCTTCATGCCATGATTTCTCATCTCCTCTGTGTATTTTCTTGCTTGAATTTAGTATACAGCACATCACAATGAACGTGGTCTATTTTAGGTGTTTGTATACAGTCTGAGTCTTCTGTTCAGTCAGTCTACAACACTGTTTCTCATCCATTCCAATGTTGTGACCTTTTTTATACAGCTCTTCATGTTACGAAACAATAAAATTATTTTTGTTGATACTTCATAACTCCAATTTTTCTAGTGATATGAATAAAGATGTTAATAAATGATATGCAGGATATCTGATATGTGACCCTATGAAAGGGTCATTTGACTCCCAAAGAGGTTGTGACCTTCAGGTTGAGAAATACTGTCCTAGAAAACGAACATTAGACACTGACTGTCCTGCTTTATGCACCTTCCTGTTTTCAGTCTCTCGATCAAGCATAGGATCATGGTATTTCCCATTTTATACTATTTAATGAATTGATTGAATGAATTGTACACTGAGAGGCTATGTGTAGGAGAAATATCAGTGGATGTAGTCAAAGTAGCATAAATGTATAGTATCTAAGACTCTGGCTAATAGTCCAAAATACAAGATACAGATGTGTATGCTCAATGGGTGAGTAATTGTTTCTTCCCTTTATCTCAACTCTTTTTTGTTTGTTTGTTTTGTTTTGTTTTTCAAGACAGGGTTTCTCTGTGTAGCCCTGGCTGTCCTGGACCTCACTTTGTAGACCAGGCCGGTCTCGAACTCAGAAATCTGCCTGCCTCTGCCTCCCAAGTGCTGGGATTAAAGGCATGTGCCACCATGCCCGGCTTATCTCAACTCTTAATTTATCTTCTCAATTACTTGTACTTCTACTCCTCACAAGCTAAGTGATTTCATGCAAACTTTTTCTTCAAAGTGCTACAAATGGAGGGAAATATCTCTAAATACAAAAAAATAGAATTTTAATGATTACATAAAATGTAATCATAGCTGTGTACATTATATCACTTTGAATGAAAAAAAAAAACATGTCATAACACCAAAAATGTTTAGTGTTAGGTGGCTGAATTACTTTTAAATACATATGTTTAAGCTGAAGATGTAACTCTGTTTGTAAAATTCCTGCCATGCATGTGGAAGGCCATAAGTTCAAACTATTTCACTATGAAATAAAAAAGGAAAGAATATGTACACACTGAAAGTATACTTTATAGTTTCCATGTAAAATTCAGACTTAAAATTCATACTTTACCAACATAATATGACTGAAAATTCAGTTCTTACATTATATACACTATCTAGAAAATCCCCTTAAAGAAGGTTTTGATGACTTAAGGAAAATAAATGAGTTCAAAGCATTCCAACTGTACAGTAGAACAAAATTAAATTGGTTTCCACTAGGTTGGCCATGATCAGGAAATCCAAACTTAATTCTGAAAGCAAGAGGGACGCTTGAAGACTAGTAATATGGTTTCTGGGAGAGCAAGATGAATTCAACCAAAGTTTTAAAACTCTCTGGTGAGGAAAGAGGTCACAGATAGGAAGACCAAGAAGTCTGAAGTAATCCAGACAGGCAATGATTAAAGTCAGGATGAGGAAAGGAATTATTGATTGTGTAAAGGGGGTATGGGTAGAGGAAGTTAATTTCCCCTGCTTCTTCTTCACATCACCCAAATAAATCATTGCTTTCACCTATGCATCTGAAGTGAATGCATCACCAAAAAAAAAAAAAAAAAAAAAAAAAAAAAAAGCAGAACTATTGTAGGTTGGAAACAATAGAACTATAAAATGTTAGCTGCTGCTGGAACTTGAATTTGTAAAAATAGCATTGTAAATATAAATTATTAATTACTAAGGCCAACACTTATTCCCATATTGCCAGAGCCTGCTGAGAGTTTGTAAACCAATATGTTTTTGTCTTGAAGGGTGTTTGAAAGAAACTGGTTAACCTAAAAGGCCTTGAGATGTTAGGGGAATTACAGACGAGAGACTCTGTAAATCAATACAATTTCTTCAGCAAATACAGTATCAAAAAGAACGACATTGAATTCAACATTGTCAGCAATGGAGATAAAATCATTTATATCCAAGAAAGTGTAAACAGCCTCAGCCTGAATAGTTGACAGCCCCAGAGGAAATTGAAAGAGGCTCTCCTCATTCGGTGCTGCACAATCTTTGAATTCAGTAGGGGGGCCATTTACAAAGACATAGTACTGGTTTGAAGAATGATCACTCCCACCAAAGCATGCTTTTATCACTTAGGGAGAGCGCTGCACTTTCTTTTTACACAACAAGATGTTCTGCTCCTCCCCCTCCCACTGCCTAGAATATCTGGGTGTTCTCTCCCATTCTGCAACACCCTCAATGCCAGTAGTAATTTGTGAATAATTATGACCTTATTAATTAAAAAGCTTACAAGAGTTGAAGACAGCAGTTTTGAAGAAAAACAATTACCACTGAAATGGAATACTAAAGTACTAGCAGTATTTGTGTCGTCTTTCTCAAATCCTGAAATTTCTCTGGCTTCATTTTTTTTTTCTCTTAAAGTAAGATAATACTTTATGATCTGGTAGCTTGTTTATGCCCATTTCATCAGTGTGACAAAATGTCTTAGATAAAAACATATAAGAAAGAAAACATTTGTTGGCTCAAGCTTTAGTCTGTGGTCTCTGGACCTGTAGCAAGACAAATTATCACTGTTAGGATCATGTGTATTTAATATGGTAGTTAGAGAACACAGATTTCTCCTCCTCCCCCTCTTCCTCTTCCTCCTCCTCCTCTTCCTATTCTTCTTCCAATTGGTTAATTTATTTACATTTCAAATGTTGCACACCTTCTGGTCTTCCTTCCTCAAACCTCCTATACCAGCCCCCCTCTCCTTTGCCTCTGTGAGGGTGCTCCTCCACCCACCTACCTATTCCCACCTCACTGCTCTAGCATCCTCCTATGCTGGGACATCAAGCCTCTACAGGACCAAAGGCCTCCCTCATTGATTCCAGATAAGGCAATCCTCTGCTGCATATGTAGTTATAGCCATGGATCCCTCCATGTATATTCTTTGGTTAGTGGTTTATTCCCTGGGAGCTCTAGGGGATCTAGTTAGTTGATACTGTTGTTCTTCCTATGGGGTTGTCATCCCAATCAGCTCCTTCAGTCTTTCCTCTAACTCTTCCATTGGGATCCTCAGACTCAGTTTGTTGGTTGGGAGTGTGTATCTGCATCGGTATTAGTCAGATGCTGGCAGAACCTCTCAGGACACAGGTGTACTAGGCTCCCATCAGCAAGTGTTTCTTGACATCAGCAACAGTGTCAAGGTTTGGTGTCTTGCAGATGCGATGGATCCCTTGGTGGGGCAGTCTCTGGATGGCCTTTCCTTCAGTCTCTGCTTCAATTTTGTCCCTTCATTTCTTTTAGACAAGAACAATCCTGGTTAAAATTTTTGAGATTAGTGGGTGGTCCCATACTTCAACTCATTTTACACAATGATGTTTGGAAGCAAAGACAGAAAGGGTCCAGGGTCCAGAGGTTTTGTGCCTTGTTGAGAGAGTTAAGATTCTAATCATAATCATAACTCATGGACACCATTAAATTCAATCATTATGTACCCATGTTATTTTTGTTGCTCCAAATCTCAGAAAATACATATGCAAAATTAGACATGTCCGTTCTTAGAGTATTCATGTAGTTGCATGAAAAAGCTAAATTGAATATTTGAAGGATATATCACATGTTGAGAATCAAATGTCTTAGTGAAATAAAGGCCTATTTTACTGAGATTATGTCAATTCCTAAGAATGTATTAAGCATCAACCATGATACAATCAGCATGAAACCATGACAAAGAATTCAGAGCATGGGGGTCATGGTTAATACCTCTAGAAAAAATGTTCCAGAATCTGGAAAATAAAATTGTCCATCAAAATATGAGAATAGCCTGTTTAACATTATTGGATGTGTTTGTCTTTCTGCTCATGCCGCCAGCTTTTAGTAACACCTTGGGGTGTTTAGATTGAGTTACACCTGAGAGTTTTCCATTAATCTATTAATAAATAAGGTAATTGTCCACGCCTATTACCATATTGTGCCAGAAGTTTTTGGCACCAAGTAAGAGTAGGTGGCATAATTAATAGCAGGGAAATCCAATGATTGGCATATTAAATTGGCAATTTCTGCACTGAAGATGCTGTATGTTCTCAAATTAGCTAGTGTGCAGATGTTTGCTATTTAAATCAGAAGACTTCCAGATGCATAGACCAGCCCTTGGAGGCACATGTTCTCTACTTTGAGCCCTTTATATATCTGTGGGCCTTTGAGGAAGATCTATTTTAAAAATCCTTACACTTGACCATCTCCTAATTTTTAAACAATAACATCATTTCATCAGAAGGAAGTTGCCTTTTTAATTTCTACTAAATAGCAAATTCTTCCTCTTGCCAAAATGTCTCTACTGGATATCTTCTCTTCCAGAACCAATAGTTCAGCAACTAAAGGAAACTTTTTCCCTTCTTACAAAACATAGTAAGGCAAATATTCCCTGTCCTACTGTATAATAGGATTTGGGTGTTTCATCATGAAATCAAACCAAACAATTCCTTTCTTTCCCTTGACTTTTTCATCGAACCCTGATTGGTTTCAGATTTTTAACAATACAAGGTCAAAAATTAATAAGCACATGTTTAACAGCTCCAGAAACCATGCATTATATCTAAGGAACACTCAAGATGCCTTATCCAAGATTAGCAAGTTTATAGTAGTATTGTGCTAAAGGCATGTTACATTTGTAGTTCTCTTAAACAAAAACTCAAAAAACTAAACAGAATTTTTCACCTTATTGGTAACATGACATGAACAGAATCAGATTCCAGATACTTTGGGACCTTATTTTTAATGTTGGTTTTCATTAAAAATTTTTAATTGACTGGCTTTTTGTTACTAAAATGCACACAAATTCATCTAGCAAAATGAAATTTTAGAGCCACAATGAGAATAATGCCAATGACAAATAAACCTGCCAGCCCATAATCTCCAAAGCAGCATTTGAATATTAATACTTTATAGGTTTGACGTTGTAGTGTATAAATATCCAAACATGGATATTATACTGAAAAGAGAAATACCAAATGTGTCTATTGTTTGTTGTTCAAAGGCATCATTAAACCACGAGACCCAGAGATGCAGCTCATACTGACATCTTAGCCTATACGAAAACAGAAAATTTCTTCAGGAATCTGAGAAAAAAATTGATACATTTGATGACTTTTAATACTTCAACAAGGTGAAGAAAAAGCATGAACTATCTGATACATCTAAATAAAAGAATTTTCTGACATTTTGTGATATTACTTATGGTAAATTGACAAGCATTGATATAGGTCTGTATGTTTGTATAGATAACAACAAATATCAACACAGGTAAATGGTTTACCAGCCAGTAATTTATTTTGATCACTGCAATAGGATTTTATGGGAGCCAATGGCAGTTATTTCTCGGGATACTTACATGAAAATATGAGAATTTTCTTTAATGTCTATATTGTTTATGAGAATTGATTCTGTAATAGAATTCTGTATTCCCCTTTAAATTTTCTGTAAAGAATTTGCTAATATATATATATATATATATATATATATATATATATATATATATATATATATATATATAATATGAAGAAAACGGAATCAGAGAACTTACCAGGGACATGCTGTAAAATTGATAGTGTTGTACATATGGGCTTAGGCATATTCCTCTCTTTTTCTGGGGTAAAAATCACTAATATATCCAGGTATGCTTCTTCAATTGAAGTTGTGCATGGCTTATAGCTTGATCCAATATGACAATAGCAGTGTACTGGACAAGATGAAACCTATAAGGTAAAACTGTTATTTCTGTAAAGAGCTAATGCATGAATCTCACCATACAGTAAACATGCATAAATACACACTTGCCGTTTTACATTTCAAAACAGTTCTGTGAAGGCCACACTACGGAGAAGTGGAGCAGCATTCAAGCTCAATGGAGGTTTGATTCTACAATTCAGATGTGTGGACGGACAACACATTTTCTATTATTTGCAAAAAGTAAGGGGAGCAATTTCTCTCTTAAAATATAATTTTTCCAATAGGATAGGGACTTTTTTTCTTTCATCTCAACTAAAATTTAACCTTAAATGGAAGCCATAATTAATGTTCTGATTATACATTCTTTTCTAATTCCTTTTTAGCTGAGAAAGTTTAATGTTATCACTTCTTTACATACTGTACTAAATTTTGCCCACACAAATTACCTTCATATATTCCAAATGCTTTGTGTTGTTCTTGGTGGTAATGAGAGTTTGAATCTTCCATGTCTAAATTATATGCTCAGTAACCCAGGAGCATACCTCAGTATAAGAACTCAGTGACTGTGCATATGAAATTTCAAGAGGAGATTCCAAGTACTTCCTTGAACAAGTATTCTCCAATTGAGACTCTGTTTACCAAGATGTTTTTAACGATACAGAATGTTGAAGTCATCACTACTGAATGTTTACCTCTGTTTCTCAGAATCTCATGAAGCTTGATTGCTTGCTAGTTTCCTTTTGATAGGGTCAGTAGTCACTGTATATTAATTAAAAGCCTATATTTCCCCTCTCCTTTTAAGTTGAAGCCTTCTACCAACATGATTTAGGACAAACAGTGACCTGTTCAGTGAAAAAACAACCCACTTGAACTGGTCAAGCTTAAATACATGGTTTCACCACAATATGTATTTTATAAAATACTGAAAATATAATTTTATTTAAAATTTGTTCTCTTTTTATAGCAGCTCCATCAGGTTATGCTGAGACTGTGGGAAGCCTGTAATATTCTTGCTTGAGTATTTTAATTCAGACAGAATATTTTCTATTGTTTGGAAGTCTGGAAGGTATTTTTTTTTCTTTAAAACAACTTTTCTCTAAAAATAGAGTTCTATGCTTATCTAAGATAACCTGTTTGCCCTTCTAAGCCGTTTTGTTTGATATCAGCCTCATCATTTCATTTGGCTAACCTTAAGTAACAGTACTACTGCCTAAGTTATCTTGTATGATTAAAAATATGTCAGGTCTGCATATTATATGCTCATAGTATTTATGCTACACATGTGCATTTGTGTGTGTATTAAATTGTCTTTTCCTGTTGATCCTTTTCTTTTATATAAACTTAATTGTGACTCATAGCAAGTCATACCTGCCTTGCCTATATCTATGTGTTTCTTAGATACTGTGAGGTCTATTTCATATTTTATTTTATCCTTCTCTGTTGCCCTATACCAGATAACTGAGCAGTTATATAATTTGAGAGCTTCTTTTGTTGCTTGATGTTCACTTTGACATCAGTGGGAACTCACGTGAGCAGATGAAAGCTTTGGCAAGAATCTTCTTCAGGGCCCATCTGGACAAGTTAGATAAGTCTGGAAAAACTCTTCAATTACTCAAGGAAATTCAGTGATTTATTGCTGCTATGTATGCTGAGAGAGTCATATAGACTGTATTAACAATGCCTGAAAATAGTTTACACTGTTACACAAAAATGTGTCCCTATTTATAACCTTCCTTGTACTATGCTAATTCATTGAGTAATCCTTTCATAAGTACATGATTACACAAAATCTGTGCAAAAATGATTCAAGTCAGAGGAAAATATATTTTAATACTCACTTTTTGCTAACTGGCTGATGCTTTGTTGTGTGATTAGGTGAAGATAGAAAGGGTAGAACCAGAATGACAAATTTAAGATGTTCTAGTTAGAAACAATACAAAAAAACAAATGATGTTAAATGACATTTTAACAGCATAAACTGAAGTGGCTCTGAAAATTTATTTAGTTGAACTAATAGTTTATGCTCATATAGTGTGAAATGATTGGTTCATTTACTCACTCATCTCTATATCCATCTACTTCTTTCTATTCAGCTGTCTATCTAACAAGCAGTTAATGATTGCCTAATATATTCGAGAAATGCTACAACACACCAAAGTACATATAAACGTGAGTGGGGGAAATCTAAATAATGTGGTAATAAAGTCCAGTGCTCAGGCAGCAAGCCTGGTGTCAGGAAACTGAGAAGGAGTTTGTATGGAAAGCAAACTAGATAGTAGTCTATCACTCTACATGTTTTGTATTAATTATAGAGAGTGCATAATGTTCTAACACATATATGTATGTATATATATATATATATATATATATATATATATATATATATATATATATAAAATACATAAAATAATATATAATAAAATAGTTTTCTTTTGTCTGGAGATAATTAGTTTTGATATATGAAATGTTTAGAATAGGAAAATTAAAAAAGAAGGAAGCTTGTTGCATTAATGATTCTTTAGTCACAGGGCAATGGATGGAGGTAAATATGGCACAATAGAAAAGGAGTTGGAAATTTCTTTTGGAATGTATATTAGTTGTATTTTTCTGTTTCAGTGATATTATTTGTACCTAAGGTTTTATGCTTGCAGGAACAATATTTCTGACTATAATTACACCAATGTCATATTCTATTTCTAGTCTTTGAATTGGAAGGGAAATAGAGATTGATTCAATTCTCTTTTCAATTCACACATGATTTTCAAATTCACATGCTGGTTTTCTTGAACAACAGCAAGTCAAAAGATTGGTCATTCCTAAGGACCTCTGTCAGGTAGAATACTTCACAAAGGATGATACTTCCACTCCAATGCACTTCTTCAATCTCCAATGTGTTCATAACAGGCAAAGAATGTATCTACAGACCTTATAGAAATTATCTGAAGCCTCTACCTCCAGGGTTGCCCTGTTTTTGCTTAGATTTCTTCTCAGGAAACAACTGCTACTCTGCCCAAAGAATACTGCTTTGTTGAAGTTGATTCAGTGTATTTCACACAAATCTTTTGGGAATGTTATGGGACAAACAATTTTCTTTTACATATATTTTTTTATTTGGAGATGATAAAGTTAACTACACCATCCATGATGTCATTTGTCTTGCATCATGTGTATAAAACAGTCCATAAGTGGCTATGATTGTACAAAATGTTCAAGTTTCCAATGCAAGAAAATTTTATGGAGATTAAACTTGAAACATAAAAAGAATATGTAACTAACTAGGAATTCTGTTGAGTTTGGTAGGACTCCTCTACAATAAGAAAACAGATCCTGTCTTCAATTTCCTATTACTAATTACTTGAGTGAAGCACAAAACCTTTTACATACCTCCTCTGGTCACTCTAATTGCATTCCTAATAGGAAACACCTTATCTAAATATGAAGTTTACCTAGTTTGATCTTAAATACCCTAAAAGAGTTTTCTGATCTTAATTAGCCATTATGACCAATTGATACAGTAAAGAATTATTTTTGTCTTTACCGCTCAACATCAAAACCCATTAAAAATTGCCTAATATTCAACTGTCAAAAAAATGAAGCCGTCTTAAGCAATAAGATAAGCTCACTATTTCCTTTCTTCCTCTATTACCCTTCCTCCCTCCTTTTCTCCCTCCCTCTCTCCCTCCCTCCCTCTCTCCCTCCCTCCCTCCTCCCTTTCTTTCTTTTGACTTTTAATCACTCAACAATATTATCTGTTACAGATCCATAAGGATAAAATATGATGTATGTTCAAAAACAGGCCGCCCAGGTCCAGACTTAGTCTACATTTCTTATTATTTTACATGACACCTTTTAAGCCAGTGTGTACTGGTTTTAGTTTTCAAACAGCCATACAGATATACAGAGTGGAAAAGGTCTGTTAGAGAATGAACATATAGTCAGAAAGTCCCCTCTTCTAAGCACTCAGAGCTACCCTAAGAATAACTAAGTTTATGCTTGTGTATTTTTCAGAAAGATGAGCTCATTTGATAAAAATTAACATATGTCAAATGCTTTTCTTCCTTTTTTTTTCTTTTTCTTTTCTTTTTTTTTTTTTTTTTTTTTTTTTTTTTTTTTTTTTTTTTTTTTTTTTTTTTTTTTTGTGGTTGCTTTTGTAAAGTATCATCATTTCAAAGATTGAAGAGGCTTAAGGGCATGTTTCTCAACAGGATTTTATGATTCATTGTGCAGGCAGAATGTCCTTGAAGAAAGAACAGATTGTTCAATAAGATCACTAACCATGGGTTGAGATCAAGCCTACAAGAGTATGACAAGTCATACAGCCAATAAGCAGAGACACACAAATTAATGCATTTAAATCAAAGGTAGGGGAAGTCACTTAAATTCAGCTGAAATGAGCTGAATTTTACTTCTCTGCCTTCAAAAACAGTTCTTGTAAAGTCATGTGGCTTTGGTTCTTTGGCCATGAAACATGCAACCAAATTCTTAAGGTATTTGATGGCAGACAGAAATGTAACAGTGAAATCTGAAATTCCAGATGTGTTTCAGTCTCTAGTTCTGATCTGATTTTTAGTTAGCTTTCATTTCATTTTATGTAGCTTCCTACAAGTTATATATGAGAACATGACACCAAACCCATGCTTATTCCTAGAAAGGAATGGGTGGACCAACTTAACTAGTCAGTGCATTTTCCACACCTCACCCTTCGACTCATCATCCCCAAAATATTATTAATTCATAGATAAGTTATATTGGACCTTAAACAAAATGCTATCCTCTTCTTATTTTCTTTTTTTTATTGGTTATTTTATTTATTTACATTTCAAATGTTGTCTATCCCTCTTCCTGGTTTCTCCTCTGCAAAACCTCTATCCTGCCCCTCTGCCCACCTGCTTCTATGAGGATGCTCTCCAACCCATCCACTTCTGCCTCACTACACTAGCATTCCCCTATGCCGGGGCATCAAGCCTCCCCAGGACCAATGGCCTGCCTTCCCATTGGTGCCAGATCCAGCAATCCTCTGCTACATATGCAGCTGTAGTCATGGGTCCCTCCATGTGTACTCTTTGGTTGTTGGTGGCTATCACTCTTCTTAAGAGCTCCCCTCCTTCCATTAGATGCCAAGATTTCCAGCTTGTCTATTCTTTTGTTTTTGTTTGTTGTTTGTTTCTGAAATGTCAATGAATTGATCCCTGATGTTCCTTCTGGGTCTGTATTAAAATTATTCATAGTATCCACAAAGGAACCAACTCCCCTTGGGATTTGTATTGTTAAGTAACTAGGTAACTAATTAGAAGTTTTTGAGGACATTAGTGCAGTACTCCTTCACTTAAAATAAGCAATGGAAAACAGGAGATTGAGCCGCAGGAGTTCTGAGTTCAACTTCAAACCTCCAAAGAAGTGACCCCTGGAAGGCCATTAATAAATAACTGGCCCCAGGTATATAAAACCTCTCAGATTATGATCCAGAAGAAGGCTTTCTGATTGATAACAAAGCCATGCCATTCCACGTTTCATGTAAATCAGCCCTACCTACAAGCTTTTGTCTGAACAGCTCAGTTAATAACTGAGATAGGACAAATATCCTCAGTGAAACTTTATTATGTTAGAAATTTTGGAAACTGCTATAAAAACTATATAGGATGCAAATGGACAGAGATATTTTAGCCATTATTTGCTCTTCTACCTTGAGAATGTATTCCACACTAAATTCTCTACTTTCTACACTATACTCTGTATGTTTTTCAACAGAAGTCATAAGATTGAAGATATGAAGGGAGCCAAGACTGAGACCTCAGTCACAATCCCAACATTATGTCTGAGAAGGTCATGGTTTGGAATTTATTTTTGAATTTATCCATGATAAATGTATCCATGATTTTTGTTGTGCTTCTCATTTTGGCTTTTTAGTTTCACTTTTACCTTTATAAATTGTTGAAGCTTCAAGATTTTCCTGCTTGTTTTTCTCAGCTCTTCAAAATAGTTACTTTACTATGAAAATAAGTAGGCATGCTAGCGGTAGTTTAAGAAAACTAGACATAATACATATTACTTCTGGGAAGTTAGATAGGAGTATGGAGACTCCAGAGTTACTTTTTACTGAAAATATTTTGTATTATTTTATTTTGATAAATCATCTATAATTCCTTTAGAATTGAAAATGCTATTTTAAAAACTATGCAGATTAATTCTGCTTTAAATAGATACTTGAGGGACTGCTCCTGAAATAGTATTACTGTCTGAGGTATTTGGCTTCTATTCAAATGACCTGGAGTATCTCTCTTTGCAGATTTTTGGTGCCCTCTAAGCATCTTAGGTTACTGAGTTTTTAAATTTGAAACCCGTAGGGCATTATTGCATGCACACATGATTGAAAACATGTTCTGCTTCTATTATTTAGTGGGGAACTGGTTAAAGACAGTGTTGTATCTCAATATGTCAGTGTTATTTGTTCTTGAAAACTGTTCTCTCTTGTCATCACAGGAGAAGACTCTGCTCTTCTCATATTATGCAGGACAAAAATCTCAGTTGGAAATAGAGGAAGGCATGAATTATTAATTGGATATAAATTATTCCTAATCTACACACAAGGCCTAATCCTTGGTTCAGAGGAATGCAAATTGTGCTTCAAACATAATATGTTAACAAGTCGTTTTCTTTAAAAGGACAGGAGCCCAAGTTCATTGTAAAATAGAGCAAATATGCCAAGCCCCTATCAAGGAACATGGTTGATAGTAGGTGTATCCAGGGAGCCAAAGTAGTAGAAGAGAAAAGGCCCACACAAGATACTTGCCTTCAGCTAAAACAAAAACAAACAAACAAACAAACAAAAAGCTAGTCTATCCATTCTAAGTGTTTTTCAATTTGCCAAGAAACATATTAGTTTGAAAACTATACTAATATATTTTTACTATGAAAACTTAAATGATGAATACTTAAAATGATATTGATATTAAAGTTAGATTTTCCTCACTTTAATAGGATCAAAACTATCACAAAAATAGAAAAAAAAATAGTGACTATTATAAATAGCTGTCATCTAATAAAAGACTCTACCCTAGGGATCATGTGAGGCCCTCAGGCCCAATCACATAAAATGTGTCAGCTGCCACCTCCATTGACTCCAATGGATCTAATGACTGCCATTGTCATATGAGGCTTCTTTAGACTTAACTGTCCCTCTACAGGTCCAAGGCTACATATGTTATACACATCATGTCACAATAAAGGACTCATTCATAATGGAGGAATATAACATCACTCATTTCTGAAAGTGTGAGGATTTTTCTGACCTAAATCATTTCTACACATGCAGAATTCCCTCCACATTTCAGATCTCCTAAAATCTGTAGTTAAATATATTATTGTTCAAAACACCTTTTAAGAAGGTCAATTTTCACTGCATTCTACCACATAGTACAGATAATTATTCTATCTAATGACTCAAAAGAGATTTTAAAGAATTTTTATGGAATTCCATCCAAAATTCGACCCTTATAAGATTTTGCTTGGAAATAAAGTAAAATAAACATCATTAAGTGTTTAATAAATTCTACAGACTATACAACTGCTGGGCTGAAGGATGTTTCTTTTTATTAATTTCTCTTCTTTTTCCCTTAGACATGATAGTTTTTTTGTTTGTTTGTTTGCTTACTTGCTTTTTATTTTCGTTTGGTTTTTTTCTTTTTTTCTTTTTCTTTTTTCTTTTCATTTATTTATTTATTTATTTATTTTGGTTTTTTGAGACAGGGTTTCTCTGTATATCCCTGTCTGTCCTGAAACTTACTCTGTAGACCAGGCTGGCGTTGAACCCAGAAATCCACCTGCCTCAGCCTCCCAAGTGCTGGGGATAGTTTATTTTTATTAGTAGGTTTTCATAATACTTCTTTTGGACAATTGTATCACCTGTTTGATACATGATTCTGGAAGCCTATAAAATTATTCACTCCATCACTTGGATGGGTACAGCTGAGCAGGTCCACTTGTCTAAGTGTCTTCTTGGAGCATAACTCTTTCAGTTTTGTTTCTTTTTCTCTGTCTTTTATTTTCTGGTACTTCCTACCATGCACTTTGGTGAGATCTGTAATTGAGCTGTCCTGTTTAGCCTCTTTCATTCCTTGACTTGTTTCACAGAATGACTTAAGATCTATATTGGTATTCATTCACCGTGGTCTAATGTATTCTATCTTCAACTTACTGTTATAACTCAAATATATGGTAACTGACTTCCAGCCTGTAGTAGCTGGCTATATTCCTCTCCAAATAAAATGTTTGACACTGGTAAGTTTAGATAAATGAACAAGGAACATTTAACACTGCATATCATACCTGCACACTCAACAGACCCGTGGGACATGGACATATGGCCATTGCAGTACTCATATTAAAGTGGTACCTTGAGCTCTTACAACTGTTATTTTTTTCTTCTATACGCATCTTTGTCTAAGGACTTTATGGATAAAGTTATGAATATAAAAAAGCGAGTTTGACATTGGTGAGCCTCTTGGCAACTATACTTCCCTAGTGCTGTCAAAACCCACTATTATTCCTAATATACACTGGATCCTGTATAGAGTCTCAAAGTACTTCCATATCTTAGACTATCTCAGAAATCTATGGATCAATGAAAAGTTCTTCAGCCATGCAACCCTTTTTTTTTTTTTCTGAAAAATTCAAAAGTGAATTTTCCCTTCTTTTTAAAAAAATTCCCATAATCAGTCACCAAACCCAGACACTATTGCATATGCCAGCAAGATTTTCCTTAAAGGACCCTGATATAACTATCTTGAGTGAGGCTATGCCAGTGTCTGGCAAATACAGAAGGGGATGCTCATAGTCATCTATAGGATGGAACACATGGCCCCCAATGAGGAGCTAGAGAAATTACCCAAGGAGCTGAAGGGGTCTACAACACTTTAAGTGGAACAACAATATGAACTAACCAGTACCCCCCCAGAGCTCGTGTCTCTAGATGCATATGTAGCAGAAGATGGCCTAGTTGGTCATCATTGGGAAGAGAGGCCCCTTGGTCTTACGAACTTTATATGCCCAGTACCAGTACAGGAGGAATGCCAGGGCCAAGAAGTGGAAGTGGGTGGGTAGGAGAGCAGGGTGGGGGGAGGATATAGGGAACTTTAGGGATAGCATTTGAAGTGTAAATAAATAAAATACCTAATAAAAATAAATAAATTTATTTATTATTATTCCAAATGTTGCCCTACTTCCTGGTTTCCCCCTCACAGAGTTCTTCACTCCATCTGCTTTCCATTTTACTTCTGAGAAGGTGCTAATCTCCAACCCCATCTCAACCCTGCATCAGCCCCCTTCCTGGAGACATCAATTCTTTACAAGATTAGGCATATCCTCTGCCACTGATGCCAGAAAAGGCATTTCTCTGTTACATACGTGATGGAGGCCAAAGACCAGCCCATGTATGCTCTTTAGTTGGTGACTTAGACTATGAGAGCTCTGAGATGTCCCAGTTGGTTGATACAGTCCCCCTTCCCCCATGGGGTTACAATCTCCTTCAGCTCCTTTAATCCTTCCTCTACGTCTTCCATAGAGGTCTTTGACTTCAGTTCAATGGTTGGCTGTAAGTATCTGCATCTATCTCAGTAAGCTCCTGGTAGAGCCTCTTACAGGACAACCATGCTAGGCTACTGTCTGCAAGCACAACATGGCGTCAATAATAGTGTCAGAGTTTGGTGCCTGTGCATGGGATGGATGCCAAGTTGAAACAGTCACTGATGGCCTTTCCTTAAAACTTTGCCCCAGTTTTGTCCCTGAATTTCCTTCAGATAGGAACAATTCTGGGTCAAAAATTTTGAAGGTAGGTGGGAGGCCCCATCCCTCCAGTAGAGACCTTGTCTATCTACTTGAAGTAGTCTCTTTACGTTCCATCTCTCCACTGTTGAACATTTTGGCTTAAGACATCACCATTGAGTCCTGGGAACCACATCCCAGGTCTCTAAGACTTCTAGACTTGACTCCTCCCCATCCCCCACAGCTGCATACTTCCATTCATCCTCCTGTCCCTCTGGGTTTCTCCCATGTCTTTGCCTTTACCTGATCATGCCCTCCTTCCCTCCTCCCCTCTCCCACCCATGTCCCTCCTTCCTTCTGCCTTCTGTAATTATTTAGGTCCCCTTTCTAAGTGGTATTGAAGAATCGTCACTTGGTCCTTTCTTCTTGTTTAGCTTTTTAGTAGTCTATGGGTTGTATTCTAGGTATTCTGTACTTTTTAGCCAATAACTATATCATGAATGTCATTTTGGGGTCTGAGTTACCTCACTCAGAATGACATTTTCTAGTTTCATCCATTTGCCTTTAAACTTCATAATGTATTCATTTTTAATAGCTTAATAGTATTCTATTGTGAAAATGAACCAAATTTCTGTATCCATTCTTCAGGTGAGGGACATCTGGTTTGTTTCCAGCTTCTGATTATTATGAATAAGGCTACTGTGAATATCTTGGAGCACCTGTCCTTGTGGAATGGTGAAGCATTACATGTTCTGGAGTGGTATAGCTGAGTCTTCAGGTACAGCTAATGCCTATCTTTTGTAAATCAATCTATAAACTCAATGTAATCCCAATCAAAATTCCAACACAATTCTTCACAGACATGTAAAAACCAATTCTCAGCTTCATATGGAAAAACAAAAATCCCAAGAGAGTGAAAACAGTTCTCAATAATAAAAGAACTTCTTGGGGAATCACCATGTCTGATCTCAAGCTGTACTACAGAGCAATAGTGATAAAAACTGCATGGTATTGATACAGAGACATGATGATCAATGGAATAGAATTGAAGACCCAGAAATAAACCCACACACCTATGGACACTTGGTCTTTGACAAAAAAGCCCAAACAGAACAGTGGAGAAAAAAAAAAGCATCTTCAACAAAATGTTTAGCTGGTGGTTTGCATGTAGAAGAACACAAATTGATCCATATTTGTCACCTTGTTCAAAGCTCAAGTCCAAGTTGATCAAGGACCTCCACATAAATCCATATACACTGAATATAATAGAAGAAAAAGTAGAAAACAGCCTCGAACATATTGGCATGGGGTAAAATTTCCTGAACAGAACACCAATGTTTCAGGCTCTAAGATCAACAATTGACAAATGGGACTACATGAAATGCAGAAGCTTCTGTAAGGCAAACAAAGGACATTGTCCATAGGACAGAACTGCAGCCTACAGATTAAGAAATTATCTTCACTAACCATACATTTGATAGAGGGCTAATATACAAATATATAAAGAACTCAAGAGGTTAGATACTATCATACCCAAAAGTCCAGTTAAAGAACGAGGAATGGAGCTAAACAGAATTCTCAACAGAGGAACCTTGAATGGCTGAGAAACACCTAAAGAAAAGTTCAACATCCTTAGTCATCAGGGATATGCAAATCAAAACCACACTGAGATTTTACCTTTCACCAATCTCAATGGTGAAAGATCAAAACCTCAGGTGACACCACACTCTGGAAATCAATCTGGTGTTTTTCACGAAATTGGAAAATAGTTTAAACATGAATGTTTCAGAACAAGTTTCTATTTTCTATGTCTATCTTATGAGAGTATATCATTGACTTTGGATCTAGAATGAAGCTGAAAACAGAAGCTACTATAATATAATCCAAACATCAGAACTACCTAAACTTTCTCAACAGTAATTATATCTTAAATTAAACAAAACAATGAATAACACCTTTATGATTACTTATATACTTTAAATTTTTTTGTTAAACATTTACTCATATCACAACAAGAATATGTGCAAATATTAGTCTAAATATTTTATCAGACGTTCATATATAGAACACAATGTGCAATTTGTTCTTTGGAGTATAATTTTTGCGATAGTCTATTTGTCTAATTGTATAAGTAAGTCTCTCTAAAATCCAAATTTAGGATCTTTTAGGAATTATCTGAATTAAAATGGATTCTGATTTCATGTTGAATTTCAAGTTTTTTATGATTCAAAAACATCTCAATTAAGATAACATAGTTCATGTTCATTTCTTTTCTATGATACATCACTGAATCATGGTTAAATCATATGAATAATGTTCTCTTGTTATTTTCAATAAGTTCAACAAAAATAACAAAAATGAATATAATCTCCTTCCAAGCTATTTTAAAGATTATTATAAATGCAATGTTTCTAATAAACTTGTTGGTTTATTTAAAAATGTATAGCAGTTCTTTTGATAGCAGAAAAATTAATTATATAGCTTTAAATATAAAGAAAATTTTGATACTGTAACATTCACTAACAAATTAAGTTATAATATTACCTCTATCAGAAAACAGCTATGTAAAGCCAAAGTGACTTTTTTATCTAGACAATATCTTACATTCTTTTCTGGAAGAATGAGCAACCCCTCACACCAAGCTTATTAAGGAGACCTGTCCTAAATTAATTGTCCTAAATTAATATGAGAAACTTAGAAACCCGGGGCCTAAGTGTGGCATATTTGGACTAATCTTAAGGAAAGTCCAGATTCTGTCCAAGGTGTTCAAAACCTAAACTAGGAAAATGACAGAAAGTTTTTCAAGAACTCCATGTCTATAAGTTGTTTAAGGGACTGAAACTGACTCTACTAAAATGTCACGTTCACCAGTTTGCTTTTTTAAAAGTTACAACAGAAAATCCCATATCCAAATACTTCTCACATAGACAGACCTCACCAGAATCTGTCATTAAATTGAGAGCCTATTGACTTCACAATAAACTCTTGTAATCCAACCTCAACTCATTGGATTTATAACTACTTGAGTTCCTAAAAACCTATTCAAACAAAACTATACACTAGTGACAAACAACCTTAAAAATCCCAGCTTAGTTGGCTGTGGTGGTACAGGCCTGTAATTTCACCTGCTAAGGTGACTGAATCAGAAAGACTGCAAGTTCAAAACCCATTTGGATTATATCACAAGTTCAAGAAAAGCTCTGGCAACAAAGATCCTGTTTCAAAATGAATTTTAAGGTTCTGGAAATTTACTTCAGTTGGGGAGTGCAGACTTTTACATTCCTACCCCCACATGTCTGCATTTGTCTGCTTTGGTCTTGCCAACAAAATATAGAAATTTCTGGTTCAAAGAGCAGAAGTTCACTTCCCCACAGCTCTATATTCTAAGAGGAGATGCCTGATGGTTTAGTTCTATGCAAAGATGTGGAAACAGTCTTTCCTTGGGTGTCAGATGTATGAGTCTTCACTGACTTTTCTCAGGGTATATGTACCCCAGAGAGAAGACAACCTTTCTATTTCTCTTCCAATGAAGCCAGTAATCCCACCATGCAGGCCCTCTCCATCCCTCCCCAAAGCCTCATTTCTGGTGACCACCTTGGTAAGGACTAGAATCTGGGCCCTGGATGAAGGGGGCCCAGATATTGAGTCTACAACATGCCATTTAAATTGAAGTGTTATTTGATTATAACCTATTTAAAAAATAACTCCACCTATAACTTATCATAACCTGAGTCCAGTTCTTCTTTGGCTGACCACCTGCTTTCTGCAGAACTCGTCTCGATGCACAGGGACTACAAACCATCTGGGAAGTGAAAAGCCATGGTTTCCAAAACGATTTTTAGAAAGACCTCCGTTATGTTATGCAAAGTTGGTTTTGCTTGGTTTCTTGGGCTCTGTGAAGTGCCCACTAAGCATGTCTGTGATAAGAAACATCCAGATAGGCCTTTGGTTTCCTCTGCTTTCGTGCCAGAACTTCCTCTTCAGAGCTTCTGTGTGTTTACTCTAGGCTTCTCTTCTGACCCTCAGGAGTTAAGACTTTCCAGGAAACAGTCCCATTTCAGATTCTTTCCAGACTTGCCAATGCTTTCTTTTTACTCCTAGGTCCTTAAAAAAAAATCCCTTTTTTTATATACACAAATCATACTGTTCGGGGGAATGGAGTATTTTACAATCAAAAAGACAAGATTTTTTTTATCTTTAACAATATACAAAGTAGAACTTTGTTCATGTTAAATTCTAAAGAAATTAAATCCTCAACTTCAATTTTAAATTGGTTATTCTACAATATAAATCCTAGTTATATGGAGTTCTTAATATTTTTAGTAAAATTTTCCATGTTTTACCAGATTTCACAAAGTAATATTTTTATGCTGAGCTTCAGTAACAATATAAATACACCATGATACATTTTTCATGATAAATGCACCCCTAAAGTAAATGGTGGCCCAAACTCAAGTTGAAAGGTGAAGACCCAACTTGGATGCCACCAAACATTCCAACCAGAGCAATTTTCTCCTGTACTTTCTTCAAGTTCCCAATGCACCTGCCAGTGCAGTGATGAATGCAGAAACAGGAAAGATTCAATACTGCACATGATTGATTGCACAGCAAAAGGAGAAACCTACAGAAAACCCCAAGCTGGGGACTTACTTTATATCATTCCCTGTTGCTACTCAGTCATGAATGCTGCTGTGATTCATTTGCAGCACTTTCAGATCTCTTGGTATTTGGAGCATACTCAGAAGCAGATGTAAAATGATTGCTCAGCTCCAGTTCTCTCTCTTTTATAAGTTAACTTTTACTTTACTAATATTTAACAACACATTTGCTTTTGCTTATACATAACATAGCATAATATACTGTTTTGTAATCATTGTTCTGTAATCACATCGGTTTCCTCTTTTAATGTATAAGACAGTGTACATAGCTGTCATTATAAAGGAATAGTATATGTAATTGGGACTGAATTATTGCAGAATACTTTTCAAATGAATGTACAGGCACTGAAAACTATAGTGTTTTTTGAACTGAAAGTCTTAGTAAGCATTGTGTAATAGGCTGTAAGTCAGGGTGGAGCTTCCCTTAGCTTCAGTTACCTATGACTTAATGGATAATGATATGTTTTAAAATATTTGTACATATTTTAGAATATCTCATATGAATACTGTTTCTACATTATTTATACCCTTCCCTCTACCTGTTCCCACTCCTCTAATACCCAATGTTCTCTCTCAAATTTATGGCATCTTCCTATTTAATTGTTATTGTTAAACATACACACGATACATGTACACACACACACACACACACACACACACACACACACAGTGTCCCAGAGCAGACTGGTTCTCTCTCTTTTATCAGCTACTAATTGCCTGTAGCTCTTCATCTCGGGATAAGACCACGTGTCACCTGTCCACATTCTCATGTCTAATGGTATTAGCATTGCTACATTTGTTCAGGCAATAATAATGGTCAAAGTTCATTCATGCATTTGCCCTGTCATGTCTAACTAACAAGATATGAGAAAAAAATCTAAAGTATATGATCTGTGAGGTGAAATAAAAGATTATATGCCTGAATTTCATTAAGAAGTATTACTCTAAATTTGACATGATCCATTTTGCTTTCATATGTATATCATTTAATGATAAACTCTCCAGCAAATGCCAATTCTCATGCACACACCTTGTCTAATAAACACCTTGTCTTTTCTTTTAGGGTAAATGAGCTTTGTGACGTTTCTTTTTTTTTTAACAAATTTATTTATTTATTTATTATTAGATAATTTCTTCATTTACATTTCAAGTGTTATACCATAAGTCCCCTATACCCTCCCCCTGCCCTGCTCCCCTACCCACCCACTCCCACTACTTGGCCCTGCCATTCCCCTGTACTGGAGCATATAAACATTGTTAGACCAAGGGCCTTTCTTCCCTGATAATGGCCAACTAGGCCAACTTCTAGTACCTATGCAGCTAGAGACATGAGCTCTGGGGGTTCTGATTAGTTCATATTGTTGTTCCATCTATCGGGTTGCAGACCCCTACAGCTCTTGGGTACTCTCTCTAGCTCCTACATTGGGGACCCTGTGTTCTGTCCTATAGATGATTATGAGCATCCACTTCTGTATTTGTCAGGGACTGTCAAAGCCTCACAGGAGACAGCTGTATGAGGGTCATTTCAGAAATATCCTGCTGGCCTATGCAGTAGTGTCTGCATTTGGAGGCTGATTCTGTGATGGCCCACCCAGGTGGGGCACTCTCTGGATGGTCCATCCTTTCATTATACCTCCAAATTTTGTCTCTGCACCTCCTTCCATGTATATTTTAATCCCTGTAATAGGGAGGAATGAATTATCCACGTGTTGGTCTTGCTTGATTGTCTTGTGTTTTGGAAATTGTATCTTGGGTATTCTAGGTTTGGGGGCTAATATCCACTTATCAGTGAGTACATATTAAGTGCCTTCTTTTCTGATTAGGTTCCTCACTCAGGATGATATCCTCCAGATACATCCATTTGCTCAAGAATTTCATAAATTCATTGTTTTCAATAGCTGAGTAGTACTCCATTGTGTAAATGTACCATATTTTCTGTATCCATTCCTCTGTTGAGGGACATCTGGGTTCTTTCGAGCTTCTGGCTATTATAAATAAGGCTGCTATGAACATAGTGGAGCATGTGTCCTTGTTACCAGTTGGAATATCTTCTGGGTATATGCCCAGTAGAGGTATTGCTGGATCTTTCGGTAGTACTATGTCCAGTTTTCTGAGAAACCGCCAGACTGATTTCCAGAGTGGTTGTGCCAGCTTGCAAACCCACCAGAAATTCTTCAGTTGAGAATTCTTTGTTTAGCTCTGCACCCCATTTTTTAATGGGGTTATTTGAATTTCTGGAGTTCAGCTTCTTGAGCTCTTTGTAAATATTGGATATTAGCCTCCTGTCAGATTTAGGATTAGTAAAAATTCTTTCCCAATCCATTGGTGGTCTTTTTTTGTCTTATTGACAGTATCTCTTGCTTTACAGAAGCTTTGCAATTTTATAAGGTCCCACTTGTCGATTTGTGATCTTACAGCACAGGCCATTGGTGTTCTGTTTAGGAATTTTACCCCTGTGCCCATATCTTCAAGGGATTTCCCTACTTTCTCCTCTATGAATTTCAGTGTCTCTGGTTTAATGTGGAGGTTTTTTAATCACTTAGATTTGAGCTTTGTACAAAAAGATAAGAATGGATCAATTTGCATTCTTCTACATGTTGACCGCCAGTTGTGCCAGCACCATTTATTGAAAATGCTGTCTTTTTTTCCACTGAATAATTTTAGCCCCCTTGTCAAATATAAGGTGACCAAAGGTGTGTGGGTTCATTTCTGGGTCTTCAATTCTATTCCATTGGTCTACCTGTTTGTTGTTATACCAGTACCATGCGGTTTTTATCACATCTGCTCTGTAGTACAACTTGAGGTCAGGTATGGTGATTCCACCAGAGGTTCTTTTATTGTTGAGGATAGCTTTTGCTATCCTAGGTTTTTTATTATTCCAGATGAATTTGCAAATTGCCCTTTCTATCTCAGTGAAGAATTGAGTTGGAATTTTGATGGGGATTGCATTAAATCTTTATATTGCTTTCGGCAGGATAGCCATTTTGACTTTATTAATCCTGCCAATCCATGAGCATGGGAGATCTTCTGAGATCTTCTTCAATTTCTTTCTTTAGAGACTTGAAGTTCTTGTCATACAGATCTTCACTTCCTTTGTTAAAGTCACACCAAGGTATTTTATATTATTTGTGACTATTGTGAAGGGTGTTGTTTCCCTAATTTCTTTCTCATCCTGTTTATCTTTTGTATAGAGAAAGGCCACTGATTTGTTTGAGTTAATTTTATATCCAGCTACTGCACTGAAGCTGTTGATCAGGTTTAGGAGTTCTCTGGTGGAATCTTTAGGGTCACTTATATATACTATCATATCATCTGCAAATAGTAATATTTTGACTTCTTCCTTTCCAATTTGTATCACCTTGATCTCCTTTCATTGTCAACTTGCTCTGGCTAGGACTTCAAGTACTATATTGAATAGGTAGGGAGAGAATGGGCAACCTTGTCTAGTCCCTGATTTTAGTGTGATTGCTTCCAGCTTCTCTCCATTCACTTTGATGTTGGCTACTGGTTTGTTGTATATTGCTTTTATTATGTTTAGGTATGGGCCTTGAATCCCTGCCCTTTCCATGACTTTTATCATGAATGGGTGTTGGATTTTGTCAAATGCTATCTCAGCATCTAAGAAGATGATCATGTGATTTTTGTCTTTGAGTTTGTTTATATAGTAGATTACGCACATGGATTTCCATATATTAAACCATACCTGCATCTCTGGGATGAAGCCTACTTGGTCATGATGGATGATCGTTTTGATGTGTTCTCAGATTCGGTTTGTGAAGATTTTATTGAGTATTTTTGCATCAATATTCATAAGAGATATTGGTCTAAAGTTCTCTTTCTTTGTTGGATCTTTGTGTGGTTTAGGTATCAGAGTAATTGTGGCTTCATAAAATGAAATCTGTAGAGTACCTTCTGTTTCTATTTTGTGGAATAGCTCGAGGAGAGTTGGAATTAGGTCTTCTTTGAAGGTCTGATACAACTCTGCACTAAACCCATCTGTTTCTGGGCCTTTTGGGTTGGAAGACGATTGATGACTGCTTCTATTTCTTTAGGGGCAATGGGACTGTTAAGGTTGTTAATCTGATCCTGATTTAACTTTGGTACCTGGTATCTCTAGGAAGTTGGCCATTTCATCCAGGTTTTCCAGTTTTGTTGAGTATATGCTTTTGTAGTAGGATCTGATGGTGTTTTGGATTTTCTCAGGATCAGTTGTTATGTCTCCTTTTTCATTTCTGATTTTGTTAATTTAGCTACTGTCCCTCTGCCCTCTAGTTCGTCTGGCTAAGGGTTTATCTATCTTGTTGATTTTCTCAAAGAACCAGCTCCTGGTTTAGTTGATTCTTTGAATAGTTCTTTTAGTTTCCACTTGGTTGATTTCAGCTCTGAGTTTGATTATTTCCTGGCATCTACACCTCTTGGGTGACTTTGCTTCCTTTCGTTCTAGAGTTTCTAGGTGTGCTGTCAGACTGTGAGTGTATGCTCACTCTAGTTTCTTTTTGGAGGCACTCGGTGCTATGAATTTTCCTCCTAGGATTGCTTTCATTGTGTCCCATAAGTTTGGGTACGTTGTGGCTTCATTTTCATTAAACTCTAAAAAGTCTTTAATTTCTTTCTTTATTTCTTCTTTGACCAAGGTATCATTGAGTAGAGTGTTGTTCAGTTTTCACGTTAATGTTGGCTTTCTACTATTTCTGCTATTAGTCCGTGGTGTTCTGTTAGGATGCATGGGATAATTTCAATATTTTTGTATATGTTAAGGCCTGTTTTGTGACCAATTATATGGTCAATTTTGGAGGAGGTACCATGAGGTGCTGAGAAGAAGGTATATCACTTTGTTTTCAGATAAAATGTTATATAGATATCTGTTAAATCCGTTTGTTTTATAACTTCTGTTAGTGTCCATGTGTCTCTGTTTAGTTTCTGTTTCTAGGATCTGTCCATTGGTGAGAGTGGGGTGTTGAAGTCTCCCACTATTATTGTGTGAGGTGCAATGTGTGCTTTGAGCTTTACTAAAGTTTCTTTAATGAATGTGGCTGCCCTTACATTTGGAGCATAGATATTT